>JAYRBW010102803.1:0-19269 GCA_036023295.1 Invenusta paracnida
ACAATCATATATCTACTGCAATAGTTATCGTATCGTCTTCGTTATTGTCATTGTCACTCAGTTATATCTTTCTACAACTATTATCGTATTGTTAAAAAAAATACTGTTTTTTCTCGTAGTCTTATAATTTCATATTCGAATTTCCATCATTATTCGTATCGTTTGAGTAATATACCTAATGTCTACTTTAATTGTAGGATCTTATATTGTAGTAATTTAATGAAATATACTTTGAAGTATATCTTTAGATATTATAAAATTAGTTATTAGATATAATATATATTATTGCATATATGTATATCATATTATAAATTTCAGAGTTTTGGTTTCACTTTCGCTCTTATGAAATTATTGGTGTATTTCTAAACAGATATTATTGGAAGGAAAATAAGCTGATTTTAACGAAGTAATGACTGAAGTCAAAGGGTATTTATACGTTAAGCAAATGTGACCTTTTAAAGAATTTCTAATTTAAATGTACGTGCATTTGTTTCCAATTGTACTTGGGGACAAAGGCTCTTTAACATAAATTCTTCTAGTCTTCACATAATGACTAAGTTATTAAAAAATACTCTCAAAGGCCCACTTAAGAAATTCAGAAATCTAATTAACAAAGGAGAACTAGTAAGAATCTAAGAAACAACAATAATATATCTTCTTAAATATGTCTGCCCCCTTTTCGTTGGAATCAACTATCCAGAAAATTTCCCTCTTATTACTTCTATCAAAATACACCGCTTGAATCTTTCCAAAAATCTCTTCCTAAAAGCGCACAACTCTCCTGACCGCGTACTCCACCATCTGATTCTCACCCACCTTCGTATTATTAGGAGTCCATGAACAAACCTAAGAATTAACTCTAATCTTTAACACGGTTGTTTGTTATACTGATTCTATTGAGTCTATTTTATATTTCATATATTATATCAATTATTTTTGTTTTATAGAAATTTTAAAAACGCTTTTTATATTTGTTTCATTTATTTGTGCCGTTGATAAATTCAATTGTAACGTTCTTCAGACGACTATTAGCGTTTATTCTGTTGATATCGACCTTACATTAAAATAAGAAACTTTATAGTACTGCTTCTCTTTTGTTCAACAGCAATATATTATGGATTACATACGTTATACCTATATAGTTCATTCCATATAGTAAAGATTTAGTAAATGTATTAATAGTGTTATCAAATTATAGAGGCCTTAATTTTTTCTTTTAACTGGCAAATAGTAATGACTTGCAGTAGGTTGTGGGAACACAAATTTTGAATTATAGGAAGGGCTGTTCCCACGCATGGCATGTTATCTAATGTTTTAATGATTTTTGCTGATTGCGCATTAGATTGTGTCTTTCTTCCTTGAGCGAAAATCCAAGATCGATGGCAAATATTTGTCAAATTTACTAATTGATTATATTAATTGTTATTATTTTTTTGTTATTATTTATTATCCTGTTTAATGTAATATTTCTGAATAATAGAAAATAATCTTTTTATCTTTGTTATAATTCTGGCGTGATTGATGGTGATCCGTGAAATTATGTTTTCAAATGTTAATTAAATTTAAAATCACATAGTTATTACTATTGAGTATATTATGTTATATATGTATATATTACTCTATGTATAATTACTAATAATGTACTCTATGTATAATTACTCTATGGTTATTATTTACTTTGTGATTGTCTATTTATTCAACAGGGGTTTATTAGTAAATCTACGAGGTTCAGTGACAAGTTTAATGTGAGAAATCTTAACTTCTTTGTGATTGGTTCAAATAGTGAGAGCTTTATGATATGATAGGTAAGTAGCAACAAAAAATGCATATTGACCCGCAGGAGTTTAGATTAAATACATACACTAGAAAGAGTATACTAACATTCCTCACTTCTATTAGCAGCTATCAAAAGCATAACCAGTATTCAGTTCATTTTTAATATTCCATCAAAATGGCTGCGATTCATAAATATTAGAAAGGAAATTAGAATAAAGGATTTTATCATTAACGCATTTATGAAGAAAACAATTCTTCCACTATACATTTAAAATGCGGCTATTTGGATGGGATTCCATTAAAGCTTTAACGGCGAAAATCATTTTTTTTATACTACTATTAGTTATTTGTACAACATACTTCAGTGATCATTTCAGGTCGTCTGATGATACCACTAAAATAAATGTCTCCAGAAATTGCCAAAATGTAAACACAATATATAAGCAATCCGGGGATTTATTACCATCAGTTTACGGTGACGATACACAGATAATGCTAGGAAATTCCACAAACAATCAAATACCACCTATTTTACACGTGCAGTGGAAATCCTATGAGCTTTCCAAGAAACACACTGATATTTTGCTCAAATGGCGCCAATTCCACCCCAACTGGGTAATAATGTTTTGGACTGACGAATCAATGAACCATTTCGTCAACGATAACTTAAACAGTGCACTCGCCAATTTTTATTATAAATTACCCAAACAGATTTATCGAATTGACTTCATGAGATACATTATCATGCATCACTTTGGTGGTGTTTACGCCGATATGGATGTAGAACCGCTTCAAAGTCTCGAACCCCTCATGAACTACCATAGTTGCGTGATAGCTCGTGAGTTGGAACCGAATGCGATAAGTATCGGAATCCACCGTGTGATTCTGGCCTCCAATTTCCTCCTTATGTCACGCTCTCGTCATCCCGTTTGGAATTTCATCATTGAATACATTCAAAGCATCAAAGCAGATCACCCTATTCACTGGACTGGTCCAGTTGCTCTCACAGAAGCTCTTCAAAACTATGAGACAGCTGAGCGGCTTAGACCGCAAGATTCCAGCGTATTTCTGGCGCCCTCTCTCTACTTCTCCTCACCATATCCACCTACTGGTGACAGTGCCCACTTGGCCTCTCTAAGAAATGCTCGTTGCCCGGATGTTGTCAAATCTACGAACAAGAATAGTACTATTCTCCGCTTCCACAAACGCATATGTCGGATCTTTCTCAAAGAGCACCGTATTGACTACTCAGACGCCTATCTCCATCCGCGACATTTCAAAGAGGGTTTCACCCGTCATCACATGACTGGGACATGGTTTCGGTCAAGCGACTGGGCTACTGCTCTGAAAAGAAATTCTGTATTTCAGGCTATCTCCAATGTTGTGGTCTACGGAGTCAACGGCTCAAAGAAAGAACCACCGTTAGAGCTTGTTAGTGCATTCAATCTTGAGAAGATCGTTATGGAACGAAGTTAGGGCAAAGTTCCTACAATGTGCATTTCTAATCTATTTCTAATCATTTTATAGGTTATAGCTTTATCATTCTGATTTTCCGTGAACCCTAAAATCATGCCAGAAGTTTCTATGAGTTAATTGGAGTTTATTTAACATTCAATCATTAAACTATCATTATTATAAAAGCTTCAAAAATTGAAATATGCTATATTTAGGCGATGTAATTACCAACAATATTATTTTAACAATTTGCCTTTGAAGAGTTTAATTCTTGACGTTCATTTTTTCGACGCTGTCGTTTTTGTTTTGATAATAATAATAATAAACCCTTTTTCCTAGAAATTGAGCCCTTTCAGTAGAGTATCTAGATATCTCTTTTAAAATTTCAATTTAAATCCGAGTTCCAATCAAATTCTAACAAATCATTTAACGATTTAGTTAAAATCTAAATTGAACTTTTCTTTTTATTTCCCTTTAGCCGGATTTATTATATTAGATCAGGTTTAAGGATCAAAATGAACCTACTTTCTTTATGATTTGTTTAATAACTATACAGCTGCTGGCATCTCTCAAGACAATGATGGCTAACGCTCTTGTACTTGGCTTGACAATGCCACGCATCTTATAATGTGTTAAATAAATTATCATATATTATATGAATTGTTTTAACGATAAATATCTTTGAATTATGCTATATACATACAGTGACTTGAATATACAGTAGAGTTTAATAGATATAGTATATGTATATTTTGCGTATATACTAGATGATACAAATAAAAGGTCAAAAGCTCGTGTAGAATATGCCCATATGTCCTGAGTTTTAATTAAGCAAGAAAACATATTAGGTATATTAGTTATATTTGAAATATTCCAAATTTTAAAAATCGATTTATATAGTATTAAATTTAAATTTAAAAACATACAAACAAAATTCTAAATTCCAAATTTATAAGTTTATTTATCATTCTGTTATTAATGTAAACAATAATATTACTACCTGTTATAATTACAAATTGTTAATATTGGAAGAATTCTATTCACGAATACAGTCGTTCTCCAGAGAGACTTGGATAAGGATAAGGTTGAAAATTCTTTACTTACATTTATGGGAAGAAGTCTAACTATAATTAACATTTATCGGAAGAAGAACTTGCTAATCAAATTGCATATACCTTTCTTTTAGCGATGTATTTTAGTATTTTAATGGATTTAAAATCTGACAGGAAAAGATTTATTCCGCTTGTGCGTTCTTTTCATTTGCATACTATATTTTGATACCTTGGCATATTCTAATCAAACTTTTCATATAGTACAATTCTCAAAGCTTCTTTTCAGTAAAAAAAATATCAAAAATCCTTTACTTTTTAATCTCCAGTAAACTTATTCAATATAAGTATTATAACTATAACTGCTTCATAAATACATATATCTGATAATTATTTAAGTTCGAAATTTCAACAAATCTGCTCTTTATTTGCAAAGTTATTATATTTTAGATTCTCACTCGTTTTTAATCCTTCGACATATACTATAAATGTACATGTGTAAAACTATATGTTCATATTAACAGAATTATGGTAATATTTAAGAAAATTCTAATGTTCTATTTTGCTTTTTTGTAGAAATCATTGAAAATTAAATATGTTCTAACTACTCATAGAAACCTAGGATATACATACTAAATGTAAAATATCCAAATGGCCAAAGTTTTTACAGAACTTTAATTTGTGTACAAAATTATTCGTTTTGCTTTACATTTTTGCTTATTCGTACTATTGACATGGAATAGTTATAATTCTGTTTTGTCATTATAATTTATAATTTATACTTTATAGTTGAATTATTGTTATCACTGACTATATGTAGATTATACAAATTTGAGTGATATCGGATTTGTAAAATTTAGAATTGTATTTTTGCATTTCTGTAATTAATTATTTTTTCTGTATTTATCAACCTTGTATTAAAAATTATATTAAATTTTATACGATTCATAATTATATTTTTTAAATAATCTTTTTATTTTTTATTTTAAACGTTGCATCTTAGCTTATATTTTTAATTATATACTTGAAATTATATACTATTTACATTAGTTCATGCATATGATCATACTTGTTGCCATACAGGTACATATATCTAAACATTCTATATTGTTAGTATTAGTGTTAATTGATTTGATTATATATTTTAGAAACAATAATAGTAAAATCTATAGAGTCAAACATATGCGTTGTATAAGCTTTATAAATCCATTTAATAATAGAGATCAGAATTTGAACAAACTGTAATATTTATAGCAAATCTGAAAACCATTTTTTAAACATAAAGTATAAGATTTAAGGTAAAACTTTGATGTAGAAACCATTATTGTTACATGTGAATAAAATTCTTCGTCACTTTCAAAAATAATTTTGAACGTTTGCAATTTCTTTCAAAAATAATTTGCTTGGATTAAATTAACAGGTATTGTACATAATAATATTTGTATAATTGCTATCTCACTTTTCCGGGATTATACAATTCTTAATCAATCAGTTTACATAGGCCCAAACTATTGACTATACGTCAGGAGTATATGCCGGGTTCGAACTTGCTACCTTTGGGTTTGAAGACAGGAGTCCAACCCATATGACTACCACTCTTTTTGAGGAATGGTAAAGCGAGATCCAAATTTACTTTATGTTATTATTAATTGCAGCAACATATATACATAATTTATAAAACAGTTAGGCATTTTATATGTATTTAAAAATACTTAAATTATATAGATATTTTTGTATATGAAAGCTGTTTTGTACGTATTCAAATATAAGGCAATTTTTCTGCAACACTTAGGGAAATCAAATTATACTTAAATAAAAAGGCTTTTAAACTACATATGTTATGATGGTTGGAAATTTTTTTTAAAAGTTCCCATAATTTCCTGTTCTTTCTTAATAAAAAAACTTCGAATTTTTCCCGAAATTGTTTCCGTTTCTTTTGACTGATTTTGAGTAATTCCTCAAAGATAAAAAATGTAACAACGCTGGATTTTTTCGAATTTTAAATGTCTCCTCGAACAAATAAACGAAGATAAATATTACCCTTAAATTTCCAAAATATAAGTAAACTTGAGAAATAATTTTCAATTTGATCTACATATATAAATCCAGTGTGTTATAATTCTTTCATTTAAATGGCATAATATTTCCGAAAGGGATTATTTCCTGGTGCATTTTACTATCATTTATGATGAAATGAATAATAATATGTAAATTAGTTACAATAATTTATTTAAAATTATACATGTTGATCACATTTGCAAATGCACAATTTTTTTAATGGAAATAGTTTAAATTACCATTCTACGTATATAATGATTAATTTTATGGCTCTGCCAAACCTCAATTTCGACTCATTTGTGTCCTAAATTGTAAAAATATAAAATAATTCATAATAATTCATGAATTCTATGAATCTAAGTGTAGTAGTATAAAGGATAGTACTCTGTTTAATGTCTAGAGACTAATTTTTCAATATGTGTCTACTACTGAAGCTGTTTTAGTTCACTAAATAGAATAAACTGAATAGTCACCTTCGTATACCTAAAGGAATATGTACACCATACATGCAAACATCCTAAAAAAAATATCTTTTGAAAAAAACTTCCAAATTAATTATTCCTTCGGTAAATTTACTTTTCGTTGTTAGTTACTTCAAGTGACGATGATATTGATACCATCCGAACAACACCTAACCTGAAAAAGCTTATCATTCGAACAATCATCTAACCAATTATATTTTATATTAAGCACATCAACTAAGTTTACTCTCAGCTTTGTGGGTTTTAGTTAAATTTTAACACTTTTCTAAAAATATATATTGTGTGATTATATATAGGCAAGGTCCAATCGAACTCATTCACTGTTTCAATAAATATGTACATAATAATG
This sequence comes from Invenusta paracnida, assembly GCA_036023295.1. NCBI lineage: Eukaryota > Metazoa > Platyhelminthes > Proseriata > Coelogynoporidae > Invenusta > Invenusta paracnida. The sequence continues at coordinate 7,170 of JAYRBW010102803.1, forward strand.
TTGCAGTTATAAAACGACTCAACATATTATACTCCTTTCACATAGCAGGTCTCCAAAGGAAAGAAAATTAAAAAATTAAACATCCATTTCCTGATTTTTATCTTTTTAAACTTTTACTAAAACATATTTTTTCGCAGAGATAGGAATCTCTTTGAAAGTAAGACTTAAGAATGAGTGTGGCATTTTGGTTTGTGCAACTGTTGAGTTTTATATATATCACTGGTAAGTCATTCATTATTTTATATTTATAAGTTTAAATTATTTATGTGTGGGGAACACACGGGGTGCCAAAAAATTAATTACTTAAAATATTTTTAGATAATGAAAATGTACAAAAAATAATCCATATTTTAAATTTATATTAAACGTGATAATTCTAAACTATAATATCATAAGTTTTTAATACGTATTTTAAAGAAATATTTCTGCTTGACCAATTTCTGTATGAGCCCTTTAGGCATTCAGCAGTTTTCCTAGAAACTGTTAACTTTGTGCATTTAAAATTTGGGCAATTAACTATAGTTCAAAAGAATGACTGGTAGCATAAGTATTCTGATTTTGAAACCGATAAAATTGTTAAGCTATACACTAATCTTAACCTAAAATGCAAATTATTAATTTTTTTTAAAAGCGTCATCCCAATTATTTATATTTTATCCATTGAAGCTTATTTAGTAACGCAAATTGAGTATGCCAGATAATATACGACTGAATTAAAATTAATTACTACTACAATCGTAATGCAAATCATCACTTAGACATTATAAACATAACCCTCGCTCGATCTTAATCAATTTGAAAAAAGGGAAATAAAATAATAAATTGCTATATTTTAAATAAATTTTCCAACAGTAAACTATAGCATTAATCCTTTAAATACCGGTGTACAAAACATTTGCATCGTGTATATAAGAACAAAAATCCACATTCTGACAATCATAATGCAATCAAAATATAATGCAGTTTGAAATATGATTTTATACACTTATTTCCTATTTTTAATCATTTTAAAATTATTTCAATAACAAAATGGGAGTAAAAAAGGGACAAAACTCTGAATTATTAGATTAGATTCTGACAAAGTACAAAATACAAAGTGTCCTTGACACAGTATTGTCTGTTATTGTTTGGAGTAAGAGGCAAAATATTGTGCAAGAAAGCGTTACTTAAAAAAAGATAAATATAACATATAACAACAATCAACAATCAACATGAAATGTAAACAGATACAATCAATTATTACATAAATATTCTTTAAAAATATTAATATTTCTTTTGTGAGAATGAAAATCTGTTATAGGTCTTAATATGCACAGGTAAGGCATTCCAGAAACAAAAGAAGTTAACTAATAAGAGTCAATTGGTGGCTTGGCTTTCTACATAATTGTAAATACAAGTTTATACAAATGTCTATTACTTTTATTCTGCGTTAAAGTAATAGTTTCTTAAAATGGGTGTAGAATTCTTTAATTTTTAATTTTAATTTAATAAATGCTGAAATTTTAAAATAAGTTTTAAGTGTTCAAGTTTGATAATCTTATTAACACAAATAATATTATTAGACTCCATAAAATGATCGATATTGGGATGAGTATTAAACAAACATTTAATAAGTTTTATGTAAATTGATAAGAATATTAAGGATTCTTGTAAAATAGAAAGCGATATGAAAATCAATTGTAGAGTAGAATGCTATAAGTTTTTCATATTCATATTGTGCATGTCTTTAACTCCGTAGAATATAAAAATATATTTATTTAACTTCTTGATGATTTTATCAATCAGAGACTTGAAGCTAAGCTTGGTATCAACACAATAGCCAAGAAGTTGTATTATATAATTAACTCTATAAATAATGTCACCATTGAGGTAGGTAAATAGCTTGGAAGTAATTGAGTTTATGGTCATTTATAATCATATATATTTGGTTTTTGAGGTATAATAATAATAATAGTAGAGATAATTGGAATGCATGTATTTGCTTCACTCATTGAGGCAATCCTGAATTATATTAAAGAGAGTGTCAGTTGAGTCAGCTCAGATTATGATAGTTGTATTATCAGCATACAAAATTGAAGGATAGTAAATACTTTCAAATAAATCATTAATATAAATAGTATATAACAGGGTTATAACAAGGAACCTTGAGGTACTCAATACTTCAGAGGTAGGCCAAAAGAAATAATGTTGTTAAGTTTGGTTCTTGTTTTTCTGTCAGGAAGGTAACTTTTCAGGAGATGGAGACCGGTGCTACGAAGGCCATATTTGAACAGTTTTTTAGAAGGATAGTATCATTAATTGTATGAAGTCTTTTTAAGATCTAAGAAGAATAGGGCTGCACACTGTTTATCTTGACTATGATAATTGATTGAACTACACAGAGTATATGGAAGAAGCTATCTTTTGTAGAATGACCAGCTCTAAAGTCATATTGGTTGGAGTTCAGAATACCTTTCATAGTAACAAAATAATTTAGTCTAGTGTGCATAGCTTTTTCAAATATTTTGGATAGTCAGGGCAGAAGAGAGATATAGGTTTATAACTGCTAATATTACGAGTATTTCCTGATTTATAAATAGGTATAATTGTCTCAATTTAGAGATTGTGCGAAGTTACCATGTTGTAGTTAATAGTTGATATAATAAGAAATATAGGAGCAAGAGATCAGTACACATTTTCAGTACATTAAGATGAATGCTATAAGCAGCATTGGAAAATTTTTATACTACTGAGAATTATAAAAAATATTAAGGGACCTGTAATTATAGCTTTTCAAATTGCTATTCTATCTTTTCAACATGTAGATATTATAGCTTTTTAAATTGCTAGTCTATCTTTTCAACATGTAAATATAGATTTTCAAATTGCTAGTCTATCTTTTCAACATGTAAATTACTTCATTTAACTCTTTCATTTTCTTTTATTCGATCATATTAAAATATTTCTATTATTAACTGAAGCATTAACATGGAATACGAATAAATTCACATGGAATAAATTCCAAATGGAAAATATATATACATCTATAAATAATATTAAACGTGTATAAGAACATATAAAATCATAGTATATAGATAAAGTGACAATTATAATTCTTGTCAATTTGTATGACATAATTTATCTATGTTATTTAACTACCATGTAGGTATATGAATATGGAGATAACAAAATAAAATATTTCATATAAATTTAGTTTTTATTCAATAATTTCTTACTCTTACTCATATTAAAAATAAAAATACATCACATTTTCATATTTTATTCTTTGAAAACAAAAACATCCAATGTAACGTATAGAAACAAAAAAGAAAAGCTGTATATATCGTTTTTATTGATAAAGATGTATGTATATACATGATTTACCTTTCATATAAATTCTAAAAGTAAACTAGGAAAAGTTGTTTTATAAAAGGAATTATATTTATTAAAATAGAATAGAATTCTTTCCATGTAACTATCTTACTCATTTTTCACAAAAGGTTAACTTTAGTATAAAATTACGAACTGTATATAATCCGGTGGGTAGCTAAAATATGTACCAAACCATTTATTGAATAATGCTTGTAACCCATAGATACGTTTTATTGTTCATTATAATCAATAGCATGCTATATTTAACCTTTTTACCGAAGAAGTGAACATACACATATACAATGCATATTATATGGATGCAACAGTTAATAAAAGCAATATATGAGAAAGAATATTATTAATTAAATAAATCGATACAAGCATAAATTATAGATATAGATAGACTGACGATCACATTTTAAATACATTACAAAATAGCTTGAATAAATTATGGTTATATTCAGGATTTATTAAATATTCCTACATTAAAACCATGAGATAGATGAACACGAGCTTTGAGATTTATTTTATTAAGTTTAAAAACAATATCTTAAATTGTAACTATATATTGCTAATAAACATAAACTGACATATTATTAAGGTTTATTATTATATATAATTAGTATTTTATGTCATAAGAATTTGTACAGTTTAAAGATAATTAGTAACCAAATGTCATTCAATATTTGTTTAAATAATACGTATTAAAAAGATATCTACTAAAATTATCCCATTTGTGATAATATTTCAATCGCTTTCTTAAGCAGCAGGATTTCTGCAAAATGTGTTTCATTTCACTAAGCAGAATTTTTTATATTTTCATAATTTTCAGAAAAATTGTGTGTATGCTATATACCTATAACACTTATTTATGAAAATGTTCCGATGAAATTTCTCAATCTTTACTTTCATGCATATCCTTCATTTTAGTAACTCCACAATTATACACCATTAAAACTTTTAATGCTCATTCAAAAGCTTCATTAAAATTACTTTAATGGAAAAATATGTGTTTTTAGGGGAGTGTCAATAAATATATCGTATAATCCAATGTTTTTGTAAAACAAATTGAACAAGTCCGTGTATTCTGTCAATTCCAATATAAAAAAACATTAAATGTGTAACCTATATATTTGGCAACACTCGAAGAATTTGTATATGAAATTAATGATTTAGAGAACTTCATGTCATTATAAAAACGCGTGCATCAAATGGCCATCAAAGGAGGTCGCCTTTGATACGGCGTTAATAGCTTCTAAGATGCCAGTATATATCAACTTATCATTCGAACAAATTATTGTCAAACGCCTTTTAAAATAACGCAATATAGACCTATTTTAATCATATTGTAAGATTCCTAAGTCTCAACTACTCCATTAAAGAGAGACTTTTGTTACTCCACAAAACTCTTCATTGCATAATTGTAATTATAAGTGCACAGGTGTATCACATCACATTGGCTCAATGATTCGCTCACTATATCAAAGACTTGCGAAGCACATATTTCCCATTGTTTTATCAACCGTCAATCTACTCCGAAACATATTGGTCGAAACATATTCTGGACGCAACAATATTTTACCAATTTATTAATCGTTTAACAATTGGAAAATATTTAGAAAGTTATGGATCATCATTTCATTCGTATAATTGTTTGCTGTCTATCAGATTGTCTTCATATATTGTGTAGATTTAAAAATTAATTGGGCCAGATGAGCAGGTTTGTAACGTTTTAAGAGTAACAGATTTATACTCAATACTATTGAACATACCGTGATTATTTATACCATAATAACTTGCTATACATAGGTAATTGTTGCATTGACATTTTCTGATGCCTACAATACACATAAGCTTACAAAAGACATATACATATATATATGTATTAAACCACTGAAACTCAAGACGACATTATACATTTTAAGAGTGGTTAATGCAGCAGTAACCATATCAAAGTATCTCTTATAAAAAAAATGACGTGAATTTTTGACCTTGCGTATAAAAATTATCAATATTTACGAAGACTAAAGAGCTTTCATTGTAGCTACAAATATGTCACATAAAAGTACTCAAAATCAGCTATTATATAGCATTTCTTAATTGATGCTACACAGTTGATAAAGACCTTTTCGTTTTAAAATACTCTTCAGTTAATAATAAGTTTCTGATTGCTTTGTGGTTTGACTATATAAACAATTATTTTTCACGGACCTCTAGATAACTACACAGGACGAGAAACTAGTTTTTATATAAACAACATATGGCCGATTTGTTTTTGATATTTATAATTACTATAGTAGGTATAGGAATTGAAATTGAGGAAAATTACTTGACATAACTTTTCAATTGGTCTCAAGCGCGCCCGATGTGCTTGGGGTTACAAAAGAAGAACAAAACAATTATTCTGATTGCTCTTCCGTATCCAAGATTTTCACTATATTTATGGAAATATTAACATGTAGGATAAGTTATGTTAGGTCTGAAGAAATTGCCCCCACTGTATCATTATTAAATTTTGGCTCCGCAAAAAAGCAGTGCAATAGTTTTTATTAGTTTGTAGGAACTTTTACAAAAATTCATCTTGTTCACTTTTGATAGATTGCTTGTTTGAATATTACTGATTATTATTTTCAATTTTTTACTATTTATTTTATACTTATACACTTGGTTTATGTAGAAGTGGATTATCTAGTAAGTCTATGCTTTTTTAAATATGTATAAATATAACATAACATTAGTTTCTGTACAATTTGAGGCTATTCCGTAGAAGAGGGCATTGATATTTTAAGCTATGCAACTCTAATTTAATAACAAGAGTTTTCAGTGCATTATTTTTAAACCTTTTTGATAAATACTCTTTTTTATTTGCTTTTTATATCAAATTAATAATGATGATCATGATCATAAAAACTAATATCAAGTACATGTTATTTGTGTATAGGTTTGACTTGTAGTTGTACTAACCTAAAAATCACACTCACTCTTATTGATATCAGATATATAGAACGCTTAAACTCAATTCCCAATTGCTCAATCCAGCTTTACCTAAATTTAATGACTTTTAATTATATGTGTACCAATATTTACTTAGTTCAGAATTGTACAAAGTTTTATAACCCCATTTCAATTAAAAATTTATCTCATCTCATCGCATCAAATCACCTCTCACTAGGATTCCATTCACCGTCATATGGCTAATTACCGTACTTTAATTTGATGAACTGAAACTTATCGATATAACGGTAAATGGAAGAAATAATAATTGAAAGTCAATTTGCCTAAATCTCTTTCAAATAGTATTTTAAGAGGAAATCAATTTTAAACATAAATGTTTGTTTTTTACTATGTGAAGGATTTTATCAACATATCGAATGATGGCATATTTTTCTTTAAACATGTTTTAAAAAGTATTTACATCTGTCACACTTAAGCATGGATATCGAATTATATTTCATATCTAAACAAGTATTCAAATAAACCACACACATCTAAAGTCAGTTTTCGATATTCGATACATTTTGAATATAGAAAAATGCCCTCCTAGTTGCTTAAACCTCATTGTAGTCAGTTGATGCCGGAAGGTTTCAAAATTCGACTTTCGCTGCCAGACTACCCAAAAAATTATTACTGATATGCTATCGATAATGTCGTAAACTGTATTGAATTTTGTATCATGTGTTTACTTTAAAACTGTTTATGTGGTTATCAATATTCTATAAAAAGTTGTGTGATGTAATGCTATTGATTTAGCTATCGATTGGTAAATGCCTTGCCATAGCCAATGGATGATAAGGCAACTTTTGCAACTATTGGATGATGGTCGATAGAAATCACTATAGGAATATGTAGAGTACCATTAAATAATATGTTTGAATACATATACATATACATTATGTATATACATGTATGTAGATATAGGTATAAAATGTGCTCTAAAAAGTAACAGCTTAAAATAAAGCTTTGTCTTTGGTTTTTGAGTCTTTATGGCTGTCTATAGGAGATAAATTGATAGATTATGATTTGTTATATCATTAGCCAATTATAACATCATAGTATCTATTGATTATACAAACTATTACGTAACAATGATTCATATAGAGTAAATAATAATTTTCTGGATTGGCTGGGCTATCGTGGAGCAATCCAAGGTCCTGCCTGAATCCCAGATTCCACCCTATACTCAACTTTATTTTGTAACTGGTAATAAAAAATTCCGTATGTTCTTCTAAATGCCAAAGATCAATCAATAAACTAAGAATTCCTGTTTCATTGAGTGGGATCGTATTACTCAGGACTGTACTCTGTAATATATCTAGGTATGCGTCGCTGTTTTGAGTCACATTACATGGAATGTGTCAATGTTTAACAATGTCATTCCGAACAAGACCTTTACTATGTTATATCTATTATTTGTAATTCTATGTTTGCAATACCTACATAATAATTCTTTTATTTATGTTTGTTGGAAAATATTCAAAGAAAATTCTTCTTGAATTCCAATATTTTCAATATACATATTGTGAATAATATGGAGCTGGCAGAAATTAATAAAAAGATTTTTCATGTTTTTAACCTTATTATTTATATCATATATCATATATAACTTATTATAGAAGATTATTAGATAGACGATCCCATTTAGATGCGCTACATTTTGGGCTACAGTTACTCATGTTCAAATGCGAGTTAATTACTGGTAATTCAACAATACGAAATGTTTATATGTATAACAGTATACGCATCGTAAGTCACTGAGAAATTTGTAGTTCAAATGCGAAATAAGTGTGACATTCGAGCATTTCCAACAAATCTGCAATAAAATTATATATTTTAATACATTTTCGGAAAAATACAGCTCTTTTCAAGTAATATATATGGGGGGTTAAATTATCAAATAGCCAGGTTATATACGAACGGAGTTACATTATTGGATATAATTAATGCATAAATACATAATAAATATAATATTATGCAATAGAGTATTGTTCTGGTTCCTTTTAACTAACACTATTTACGCATATAGTTTACCCCTGATGTAGCTCGGTCGTATATATATATAACCTCGCAACCTGATATTTTATCATGATATATCTCACTTGATAAGGGAAGTGTTCTTCCGAAAATTTGTGAAAATCTATTTTTTACCCCGCAGCTTGTGCTATGTTCTTTATATCTTAATATGCAACTTCAAGAAATTTTAATCTGTTTCAAATTACGTATAGAATCAATCGTGATAAGCAAAATTCTTGTTAATGCTAGTAACATTTAAAAAATACAGCAAGGAAAACTAAATTTTTAAAATCGCCTAAAGCGAAAAGAGTAGAACTTGAAGAATAAATATAGAAACTATATCTTTTAAATAAATAGATATTAAATATAGAAAAGAGTAAAGGGTTGTAAGAGCTGATATATTCAATATACAATTTTAAAAAGTCTTGGTCTCCGACAATATAAAAATATAGTAAAACTCGATATATTTCGTGAGGCAGCACGTCGTACCAGTTCATCAGGAGAATGAAATAAAGTTGAAAATAGGCTGGCTATAAACAAAATAGACATTACATAAGAACCATAGAGTAACATTTTCTAAGAACTTAGAAGCGCGAGCGATTAGAAAAATAAGTTACGTAACAAGATAATTAAGAACATATAAATTATCTTACACATGGACAGAAAAACATTATGATGTAATTTAAGAAAAAATTATTAAAGTTGTATAATAATAAAATCAAAAATAAATTAAAACTAGAAACATACATAATTGCCGGAAAAAATACTAAGAAAATTGGGAGATTAAATATTAAAAACGAGAAATCCTTCTATAAACCAGAGGAGTTGAAAAGTCAATGTTTCTACTCATTGAGTGATTTTGTCGCGTAATAAAGAGAGACTGTATCTGCAATGCAACCAAGAAAAGAACTACAGTACACACAACACAGTGTTTTGTTTCGATTACTAAATTTTAAAAACTATGCACGTTTTAAACTTTAAGTTTGCTGCTGACATATCAACAAAGTTAGGCACTGAGTCAACATAGTTACTCGAAAATCAGTTTCTTTTTGTTTTCGTAAAGTTTTGTGAAAAATGAACTTGTTTTCTTTGAAGCAAATCACTACACTTTGAGCTATCACGTACTTACGAGTAGAAAATGGATATTATTATAAAAGAACTCTCTTAAAACCGTTGTATTAAGAAACGTATGCAAGAAATAAGTAAACAGCTCGAAAAAAGAATTGCTTCATAATGCTACAATTCAGTCTAATGCCTAAAAGCATGATTGATTAATGACAATTAATTATTTAATTAGTGATTGCTAATATATATTCATTAAGTGGTAATTCAACAAGTCAATTTCCGAATAAATTTCATTGAGTAAGCACAAACGTTTTCAATGGCAAATTTAAGAGAATTTTTTTAGATAAACACGTATTTTACGAGTGCTTTTGTTCATTAAAAAAATAAGCGGGCAAAAATAATTTTACAAAAACAAAATTGAATAGATTGGTGACTAAGGGTTGAAATTACAAATACAATAGAGTTTCTTGACTCTTTTGTCAATCTAATATTTTAAAATATGCAATTAATTTATTGCTCTGACTGCTCAGCTAATGACTTTTAAATTGATATAAGTATTTGAAAACCTTAATCTGTACCAAATATGCATACAAGTATACCTACCTACATTATACATTTACATATACATTTAACCTGTTGTTTATGGCGGGTTATTACATTCGTCTAATAGTGTTAATTGATGAAAGTAAGCGTTTGCCAAAATATGTTTTACAGAAAATTTCCATTTTTTTCTGTTATCACTATTTCTTTTATTATAATTAGCTAGGCGCAATAATATATAGACGTCTAGCGTTAGATCTCTTTCTTAGAGCCAGAGACGGATTAATACGGTATACATAGTCTACGGTATGCAAAATGGAAAAATAATCTTTAGAATATGTATATTTGAGTCACGTATCGAACACTATCCATATCGAGCTTTGTTGCGATTTTATATCCAAGGAGAGTGGATCGCTGATAGGCTCGCCTCTTCAAATATTTGTTCAACTTTCTAGTAGAGTAGAATTTTGAAACTTCCCATCTAATTAAACCGAAACATATTCCATTAAAAATTGGTAAAATATTCTATATTACTTTTGAATTAATTAAATTTTAGAAACAAACTTCTAAATTTATTGCAAAAAACGTGTTTTTATTGTATTTTATGACTTTTTATATCAAACAAATCAGTACCCAATCAGAATTTTATCAATTTTGTGAAAAGCATGTGTATTTTTAAATAAATTAGTATGTTTTACTGACAATGGATTTGGTTGCATGACCTCTTCTTTGGCTGCATAGTAGTGATTATATGTTTGTTTTTTAAATTGTAAAACTTTACTTTAAAGAAATTATGGTAGCCAACATTTCTTTAAAAATATCACCTAAAATGATCGAGAAAAAGACTTTTATAACCCCTGTGCACCTGGGAAAGGGCACAATACCGTTTATGTAAAAAACTAACTTTTCAAAATTAATAAAATTATTTTATTTTGGATATTTAATAAAAAAATTTAAATTCTTCACATAAATAAATATTTTTTGTTTTTTGATGAAATTGATTCGTAAAATAGCTCTGTGTATAGGGGGTTAAAGACGGTTAATTAAGTCAAATTTTTAATCCGACGCTACTGACATTTAAATATCATATTATACGATACTGGATAAGTCAGTACGATAGTTTGGTAGTAATTTGATTAATAATGTATGGATATGCAGTTCTATATTGCTATCTAGATTATCTGTTATTTCTTCGTTTATTTTTGCGTGAGGTAATTAAAAGATTCCCCACCCTCTTAATACTGATTATACCTTTAATTATAGCAGACAAAACACTGTGATATCTACAATATTGCATGATATGATATAATAAAAAGTTGTATTACTTTTGTATTAACATTTCGATTCTGCCTCACTCAATAATGCAATTTCCTGTAATAAAATAATACTTGCTAGTATTGATTTTTCACGCAATTCAAAGTAAAAACCATTCTACCCTTACCTATATACATATATGCGTTTTGTACCTATGTTAATTATTTAGAAATATACTGTATATAGATATCTACTTATAATTTTAAATAAACTTCGAAATTTTACATTCTTTCAATTATTTCGTTCAACTCTCTAAAAACTGACAGCTGCTGGTAATAAGAATTCTTATAAATTATACATTCCCGTACATATTAAGCTGTAGTAAGCATTGTATGGCATACTTTTATTTTTATAGCAGAGGGATATGTATTAGAGGTATACAGAAAGATACCTTAAAGGGATCGATTAGAGGAGATAAACATCAAATATAATGCTGTATCTATTTTATTCTCAATAATTGTCTGGAACATTCAATGACTATAGAATTTTACCTATACTATACCATCAATGACATACACAATATACAGAAGAATAACTGTGAACGAACAGAGGTTTTTTATATATAAGTATGACCGATTGGACAAAATTGCTCAAGAAAATCGAATTCCCAGTATAATAATAGAGGGAATTTTACGTCCTGTACCCTATTTCACAATACAACAAGCAAAAAGTAAGTAGTAAACAGAAAAATGCGTTTCACATTTAACAAGTGATTTTCCTGTTGCAAATAGTGATTTTCAACAAGCAAGTAGTAAATGGGTTTCACAATACAACAAACAAGTAGTAAATAAATCTATATTACTGGAATTCCCCCTCCTCC
>JAYRBW010102814.1:0-19268 GCA_036023295.1 Invenusta paracnida
TGAATGAATTTATATCTTTTAAAATTGTCTGTAGCTAACCAGCTTTTTGCCATTTTTGGCGATAAAAAAATATTTATATATAAATATATAAAATCAATATCATTTTCTAGCATAGACACCTTAGGTACTATACATATATACAACTGTGATTATAGCGAAACAGTCAATCAGCAAGTCAAATTACGTTAATGCCTCCCAGCCAATCAGCAAGTCGAGTGACGCAAAGGTTAAATCTTAATTCCCAATTAGTTAACAGTCAGTCGTGCACACTAAATTACAATTCACTCTAATTGCCAATTAGGTTTAATTGGCAATTAGCTAAATTGCGAGTTCTGCACTAGGGCGATTATCTGTAGAAACAATGTTATGCTTAGTGTCATCAATAGATGTTCACATGTTAGACTGAATTAGAAGAATAATTAAAACGAACCTAAATGTTATCTAATACCATAGAATGCATTCAACAGATTGCATGTTACCTTTTGCCAGTATTGCAACTTATAAATGTGTTTATGATTGCTGTTGATTGTATCTTTGATGCGACAGCGCGGTAGTGATGTATTTTGAAATATTATGTGCTGTCCAGCAGATAAGAGAATAAATATATTAGATAAGATGCGTGCGAAAGTTTGAATTCGAATAAAATATGAAAATGTAGTTGGCTAAGTTTTGTTGCTGTGAAGAAATATAAGAGATGAACATATTGAAGTGTAAGAAGAAGGAAGGTTGAGCTAATCTCCGAGATTGATGTTGTGAGACTTTTGATTATTAGGGAGTTCGAAATGAATGGAATCAGAGAAAATGAATGATTATTTCGTCCGGTTAGTTGGCCTGGAACAATGAGCGAATTAAATCGATAGTTAAATAATGTACATGGCATAAAATAATGGTAGAGTTAGCTAATGTTTTATTGTATTGTAATGTATCTAAATATATTGTTGTGATGTGTTCCTAAATGTCTTTGTTGTATTTTTATACTCTGGCATAATTACACAATTTATCATATTCACAATAAGATAATGGAAATAATTTCTTAAAAGTTGACCAATATTCGATTAACTGTAAGTTTACGAATCATGTTTCATGTTTCTATTGTGCGTTAAATGACATTGCTAAATATATAGAAATCGATATTGATATTGACAAAAGCTCTGTACCCATTTATTCATAAATCACTGATTTTGAATATTGTAAAATAAGTTTTAGAAAAACAAATAAATATACAAGTTTTACAATAATTGTTTAAAAAGGCATAGTGTATAAATTATAAGTAAACAATATTCAGTTTTGTGTCCATGTATAAATTATAAAATATGAAATATGAAATATTTATGTACTTAATTTAATCAATCAAGTTATTAACAATATACTTTTATGTATATAAATAACTTACTTCAGCAACCCTATTATTACAATAGACCTTAGTTATTATTAATTTAATAATAAATTAATATATACTGGAAAACATACCTACTAGCTACATAAATTAACTACATATGTTTATAGTTTATATATACAAATACACACACCTACATACATAAAGGGAAATATGTTGAAGCATTTAATGAATTGATTAAATATAAAAAATAATTAACATAATATTCAATTTATAAAAACTTATATATTAATTAAAATATAAATTATTATTATTATTATTAAGCTGTTATAAGTGTTTCTCTCTATTTATAAATGAATAAAATTAATTATTATTGAATTCCTAAATATATTAAATATATACCATTATAAAGAATACTATTCATAATATATTGACCAAATCTATTTCTCGTTACTAACTTGTTTAGTTAAAGTTACATCATTTTAAATAAAACGACTGTTTAACTATCATTTTTATTAAGCATTGTGTACGTACTCTATATTAAGCATTTTAAGTTACTTCTTTTACAAAATACAAACTGCTATTTACTAGTGGAGAAACTAAACGTTATACACGTTCTTGCAAAATAAGTGTTCCGACTTGGATCCTCCTTCTCAAAAAGTGTTTTCGGGTTGTTCTTTTTTTGTTACGAGAAGTGCAAAAACTGTTTTGCAACTTGTAGCTCCTTTCTCGGGAAGTTTTATTTTAATTTTACGAATTGTGCACATTTAACAAAGATATAATAGGTGGTTAAGAGTTACGAGTTGGTACATTTTGCGAGTTGTGCCTCTCCCTTGTTCTTGTCCCTCACACGTTGATTCAATTTTCAGAATTCCTATATTAATCAAATTAATGTTTAAAATACCTATCTTTATTAACAATAATGTACTCAAGTAAGACAATATTTAGCATACTGGTCATTTATGCTAGAAGTAAATTTGTCTATAAATCATATCAAATCTCATTAAAAGATAACACAAAGAGAACTATTATAATAACCGTTTCACATACTTCAAGCTGCTGAACAGGGATTCGCTGTGTGAGATAACGACTTTGAATTCACAGAGAATTTCCTTCTTGTTTGCCTATTGATCAGGCGAATTAGCTGATGAGAATGCAGAGTTGAGAGGGGATTGAAGGAGGAAAGGGAGGAGAGTAAAGTACAGAGGCATAATTAGGAGCTACTCGGCGAGGACGCATACACAACGGACGACGTAAGTCTCTCTTGATATTGAAGACAAATCCTGGAATACGACTGGAACGAGAACAAACAACAAGAGGATAATATTATGTAATGTTGAGCTGATAGACATTATCCACACAATCGGCAGCTCTTGTATTTAAGGGAACACACGCTATATAGTGTCCATCGGCAGCCAGTATATAGTCCCTCAAAGTTGCATTGTCACGGAGAAGGAGGGGAGAGAAATTTAATAGACGGCCTATAGCTTCCTGTACAGATCTCTTTTGCTTACAGGTATTTTATACTATCTCGACTTTGTTATTTCGAAGAAGTATATTCGTAAAAACATTTCCGAATGTACCTCCTTGTGATGAAAGGACAGCAATTCACTGATTAGATTTTGCACTGGATTTTATTTTAACGCACGGATAATAGACGAATTTTATTTTCAAATATTGATTCCCTTTTTTGCCTTAATACGACCGCTTCTGTCTTGGGTCACTCGTGCATGCGAATTTCGTTTCGATAATTAATTTGGGGAGGCTTTTTGTGTCTGCGAATCGACTCGGATCGTATCGGAGAAGAGGCAACAGAGTAAGAAGGAGGTTGGGACACAGAAACGGAATGGTATGGCTGACTCGAGTGATGAAGAGCATGGTGCGACTCGAGCGTCAAGGTTTAGCGTTTTGAAGTCCCTAAGACGCGGTTCTATCGCCGGAGAATCATATGATCCAGAAGTGGAGATTACATGCGAGCCTGAGGTAAGATATTCATGGGATTCGCGTATTTATATTTATTTATTTATTTATCAATCACTTTACACATGTTTCTAATTTGATAAGTATGGGTACGTTTTTAGGTCCGTAATTTGCATTTTATTGTAGTTTGTTTTACCAAAATAAATTGTAACACGCTCGATTGAAATTTTTAAATTAAGGTGTATATTTAAAATATAACATGGGACAAATTTTTAATATAATAAGTGTAATAAGTAAATTATTTCGACTAAAATAGTTTTTTTTTATAGAAAACTGGTAACAATTGTTTTGTTAACTAAATAAACATATATTGCAGGTAGTGCATTTAATGAAATTTTATATAAATAAAATTTTACTGTGGATATGATTCGACTATACTCGAGTATTCACAAATTCGCAAATTTAAATGTTTTTAACAAAATTATGGCTTGGGTATATTTCGCACACTTTATAAGTATTTGTATAGTCAATATTATTATATTTATGCACGTATTATACAAGTTTGGCTTCATAAATAAATGTTCTAAATTGTTGAACGGTTGTATTGCCAATGATTGCACATTTAGAACTGAAAAGGGACGA
Organism: Invenusta paracnida; assembly: GCA_036023295.1. NCBI lineage: Eukaryota > Metazoa > Platyhelminthes > Proseriata > Coelogynoporidae > Invenusta > Invenusta paracnida. The sequence goes on from JAYRBW010102814.1 coordinate 3,899, forward strand.
TTTTATTATCATAAAATCTAAAATAATATTACACGTAAATGTCTTCAGGTTATGTATTTCTACTCATTTAAAATGTTTTATTTTTAAACTGGAATCGCTCCGTAAAATGGACGACTTTATGACTGAAAAAATACGGATTTCAATTAAATGCTTTAAATGTAATTATTTAAAATTCTTAATCAATGCAGTTGATTTAATCCTTGTATTATATTTAAATTGGTAAAGCATTACTATTCAGCTCAATGCTGTCGTACATACATTGTTGAGTGCATAGTGAACAAATACTAACGAGTATCAAGAAGATAACCCAATATCTTGCAATATTAAAATGCATATTATAGACAGCAGGCAAATACTACGTCTAAGAGTATGGTATGTAATTATTATTAACATACGTTCTCTTAAAATAAGAACATTCTTAGGTGTAATATAATATTTTAAATACAAAAGACAACACAGCATCTATTTCTCTGGGGAAAATGCAATTACTAATTAAGAGGAAAAACAGGAAAAGACATTACCATATATAGGGTTAATAGGGGAAAAAAACTTTTTTAAAGGTAAAAATCATATTTTTAATGTTGAAAGACATCCTGGAGATGTTTACCTGTAAACACGCAAAGTGAATTATGTGGGTTTGGAGAGTAAGTCTGATTATTGAAACAAGAGAAGAGTGATGAAGTATTCATGAAATACATGGCTTGAAAATATATAAACATTGGTATAATTTATCATTTATTGATAATTATCTTCACAGTGTTAAGGTTTCATCTCTAGTATATTTACTAATGTATTATTTATTCGAAATGGCGATATATACATAGTATATGGGGTAATTTTATATATTTTCCATTAAAATTTGCTCAAAAATTTGCTTGTAACTAGTAGTAACTACATGATGCCGTTGTGGATAGTAGTAACTACATGATGCCGTTGTGGATAGTAGTAACTACATGATGCCGTTGTGGAAAGTATTAACTGTACATGATGCAGCTGTGGATAGTATTAACTGTACATGATGCAGCTGTGGATAGTATTAACTGTACATGATGCAGCTGTGGATAGGACTAACTGTACATGATGCAGCTGTGGATAGGATTAACTGTACATGATGCCGTTGTGGATAGGATTAACTGTACATGATGCAGCTGTGGATTTTAAATAAAGGAATAAATTTAATTACCACTAATGCGCATTTTCGTACTGCAAAAAGAGGATATCAAATACATTGGTAGTGTTAAATATTTTAGAATGGTGTAGCCTTAATGTACATCCTATATATAAATATTATCACATGCTCTAAAATATTCAAATATTCAATTTTCGTATAATTATCCATTTCACATATAAAAATGTGAAACATTTTTACTTTTTTTACGCACACTCACAAATTTTTGTGCGTTATGACAGAAATTGAAAGATACTTTGCGATGACAACAAAATACTGCAATATATATATAACTAGTTCAAGCGACTTAAACATATCCTGTAATTCGCGGTACACATCAGAAAAATAACTCTATTGATCGATTAGCGCTCAATTTATACTCTATACTTTCCAAGCATAGATATTTGTATCTATATTTAATTTCCATGATAAAGATAATACAATTTTCACAATAATGAAATGTTTGTGACTACAATGCTCGTTTGAATTTTAATAAGCTGTTAATGACAATGTTCTGTTGCCGGTAATATTATTTTTTTCAATCCAAAAAGAAAAACAGATATATTTATAAGCGTGAGTATATTTTACGAAAGAGTTGCGTTTTCATAAATACATGAAATAAAATAAAAATTTGTTTTTGATATGTTTTAGACATACTTTGAAGAAACATTTTTCATTGCTCTTTAAATAGAAACAATTAATTCAACATTTAGTTAGCAAAATACGCAGATTCAAAAATATAAATAACAAGATATAAGTAAAATTTTAGCCCTACAAATGATAATTAATGTATAAAGTATTCGAAACTTGTAAAATTATTGAACGTCGAATTATAAACTATGTACATTTTACGCATTATATAAAGAAATGGAATTTAAATTTAGAAGAAAGATAATAATAAGAGATGCAAAGTGTTTCAGAAGAGAAGGATATTTGATCAAAATTTAATTGACTGAATGTAGTGTTTGTAAACTAAGATCCATGATAATAATATATACAAATCTGTAATGTAAAAGGTATTGCTTTTCATTATCAGAAAGATAAAAGAAAAACATTTTTTTATTTAAATTAGAAATCGATATTCATGGCAGTACAATCAATATGTTTGACTAAATATATGTTCAGCAATAAAACATATTCAATAAAACTATATTTACTCTGATTTGAATATGTGGAAAGATTAGAGGTGTAGATCTTTCTAATTAAATTCCTATATATGTATAATATAAAAGTTTTGCCAATCATCACTTTTCTAAGTGCCAGACGAGTTTTGCAATTTATAGAGCTAATCAGTAATATGCAGAGTATCGATTAGGGTCTTCACAATTACTGTCCGAACACTAGAACCTCTTGAGAACCGGAGCTTGGTCGATTGGCAAGGAAGACTTTCTAGCTATAGTAACAAACGAACTATATGTTAGAATAAATATATTTATCGATTACAACAAAAAGGTTATGACTAAACTCACTCCTAATTAATTCTGATTTCTTAATTTTAGTATTTGTATCGTGTAAGTAAAGTTAAGAAACACACATATGTAACAGGTTCACTTCTTTTGAAATAAACTACATGTTCTCATTTGAATCGACTTTGCGTCAATGATGTCTGCTATCGACAGTTCTGAATTTCGCCAGTGGCTTTATCAATGTTTAACAAGAATCAAGTTATAAATACATCACGTAATTTGAATCAACATGTTTTTTCTTATCTCATTTGCTGTGTCATTGAAGCAATGCCATTGAATTAAACATTGTAAACTGTACCCTGCGCTATTCGTATCAATATAATTCATCTGCTTATGCATATCGTTAGAAATATAGAGTTGAATATCTACTTAATGAACGGCCTCTCATGCATCTGCAGCCCGTCCACCCCAAAACGGACGATCAGCGTTCAAGGCTTTGTGAGGCCCTTCGTGAAGTCCTTCTTTTCCGATCTCTGGAAATGGACCAACTTCACAAAGTAGTCGATGTCATGTTTGAAAGACGGGTACAGAAAGGTAAGTATAGTGTTTGAGAATAACAATATTCACAATCATAACATAAACACGTGTAACAGAAAGATACCTCATACGCATGTTATCAAATCAGTTATTAACTAGTTGTTAAATATAATAATTACATTATACTAACAATATCTCTAGAATCTCCCAATAATTTTTTGCCAATAATAAGGCAGTGAAAACAAACAGGGTAATTATTAGAATAGTATATTAATGATCAGAATTAATCCTTTAACAATTACAAAACTTGTTAGCTATCTGTCTACGATTTAATTACGGGATTTAACCTCAATATTTGATTAGTGATTTTATGACCAATTATATACGTACCAAAGACACACGGTATCACTGCTCCAACTTGTCTGCACACCGTAACTGGGTTCACTTCAAAATTCAGACAATTACTGCGGCCACTGGGCTTACCCCAAGAATATTAAAAAATTGCTTTATCACTGGTCTTAGTCCGCTTCAACGTTTGACCCCTTTCTTTCTGATTCTTTTTCACTTTACACTTCTCCCATGAAGATTTTGAAATCAAATTTAAACCAACAACGTCACCCCAATAATTGGCCACTGGCTAAACTTTCCGAAACATTCATTAAACCAAAATATATTTTATTCAACTGTTAATCCATACTCGTAATCAAAAGACGCACCGGTAAAAAAATCAATATTTAATATGGTCATATGTAGGAACACGCATATCCGCATTCAAATTAAATATACGTTAACAATTAAATAATCACGTATACTTTAATTCGATTAAAAACAAATTTATGTGCCAAATATTTAAGAAAATAATCAAGTGTAGATATTTCCTAATGAATCTGTATAGATTGAAATAAAAGTTTCCACTGCTCAAATAATATACATACATGAACATTACTCATAATATAATTAGATTCCGCAAAAATAGTTCTGCATTCTAGTTGACCATCGTTAGAAAATATATATAGGTATAGTTATATGAAAATCTTTTAAAGGTGTATTATTAGTTATTTGTATTTGTAACAATTAAAGTTCGTGATTATATCGTAATTAATAATGTTTCTATTTTTATCGGTAATATATAGTAATCAATTATCAAAATACAAGGATTAACATAATAGATTATTTTGTAGTTATTTGAAAGCAAAATGGATCATCTGAATATAGTATTGGCATGCATATATACAATATACAATGTTCTTAACTTTATTTTGCGAATTTAGAAGTGCAACATTTGCTAAAAAAATATTATTACAATTGACTTCATTGTTACAACAGAATGCATACTATTATCTACTTGTCTTAAATTCAACTAACTTGCGTAGTATATTCATAGGGCGAATATATTTTGTATATCAAGCTAGTCCATGTTATGAATATAAATAAATAAATATACCTACCTATAGCGCGTTTGAGAGATGCTTTACTCATCAACCTAAATTGGATGAAAACTTACCTCTATCTTCTGCTTTTAATAAGTACCTAGTTTTCAGAAGTACTACATTGAAGCTCAATTTGTGTGAGATAATGACTGGGAAATTTTGCCAGTATCCGCTTTGCATCCGGATTATCACGTCTAATTAATTCTGTGAAACAGAGAAGAGGTGTGGAGGTGCCTCCTTATGTGATATACGGACGTATGTTCCCACTAGTTTGAGAAAAGAAATATTGAAATACTATCATACGATGACTATTTTTGCAATTATGTATGTACGCAGACAAAGTGCATATTTGTATCGATGTATAATGTCGTTGGTTTTAGAGGGAATTCATAAAGTAACTGTAAAATCGATAAGTTTGTATATTTTGATAATTATAACAAATGTTGTGATAGTTGCATAACCTGATCTTACAATGCTTACATTTTTAAAGTCAATAAGTGGAGGAATATAAACTTGGTTAACTTCTCTTAACTAACATGTAATTTTATAAATGTTAGCACCCGAAAGCAATGTCAAGGGCTAAACATTTAAAAAGTTGCAGTGGTATCAAAGGTTATGATTTCGTTAATTTCCGAATATCAATAATGATTGGGAATTCACAAAATTGTAACCCTCTATAATAAATTAAAAGTAAATAAATATGATATATTAAATTGTTATATTAAACTATTTAAAACATTTACTATGCTTTCTTTATATCAATCATTAAATTTCAAATAATTTTCATTAATCAAACATAGAAATTGATACAATTTGTAATATACATTATTTTATAACTGCATAATTTAGGGAGAGATGCATATTTATAGAGATAACGATTCATTTCCTTTGTATTAAAACAAAATTTTAATTTTGCCAATTCTCCTGTGACAAAATCTTGATGAAAGAGGGAATATTAACAGTTTTTTGAAAAAGCACTTAAATACATATTGTGAATAAAATTTATGTAAATCAAGTTAGTATGTTGAATTCCCGAAATATTTCATTTTTGTAAAAAATAATATTTGTATCAATTTATATCCTTAGTAGACAATTTAGGAAAGTATAACAATCTAATACTATCAATTATTTATTGTTGACATTTTTTTCAACAGATCATTTTTATATATCTATTTCGATAGACTACATTTGTATATTGCATTTCAATAAAAAGTGCCCTCTTTGGAATACATAACAGCATTTTAAACGTAGGTAATTTCTTGTATTTATGCCGGAAGATAGAATTTGAAAAGTAGTTCCGTATTTATAATTCATTAGATAAATATGTATGAGTTGGTGCATTTTACAAAAACTTTCTGGAAGAAGATGTGAGAGCTTTTTGAAAACGAACGTATGTTAGGGTTTCCAGTCGTCTCGAACGTGAGAAATAAGCCAAAACTGTTTTCTGAAATGTAAGAGTATTTATTCGGATACAAATGTTACAAAAGAAGGATAATATACTTTGACTTGACTTTATTGTATAACTGATAATATAAGTTTTTTTATAATAATATACATTTTATTACTCTTTAAGCATTTAATGAAATATTTTGCATTCATACTTCCCACAATATAGTTAAAAGATTAATAGCTATTTCAAAATTTATATATATATAAACATTTAAAATGAATAAGTAGTTTATTTATTTGCATTTGTGTGTACTTTTGTGCATTTTAACATCAGAGTTTGAATGATTAATACATGTTTGTTTGTAAGGTTTACTTCTGTAGATTTGAATTTGTTTGGTTTTATGTGACGGTAGCTAAATCTATTACAACATATCAAAATGTCATCTGATCTGATCATTACTTGAGGAGAATGTTAATAATAATGTTCTCATTTATTTTCTCCTCAAAGAAATGTATTATATTTGTGTTTTAATTTCATTAAAGTACTATTTAAGAAATGGGGTTTATTACTTCAATAACATTTTAGGTGAAGTTAAATTAATAAGTTTTTTTTTCAATAATTTGTTTTCCCAAAATTATATAAAGTATACTATAATACAAATATTGAAGCATATGTAATTGCATGTGGCTTATAAGTATGTATATGAATATTGCAAAATCAAAATGCATTATATCACTAAATAGTAATAATATAATCAGTATTAACAATATTGTCAATAATAACTAATAAGGACTATTATATATAAATGGAACATACTTAATATATAATAATATAGTATGATAATTTATATATATAATTAAGTTTAATAGGATAATTACGAATTATATAAGTGACCAAATAATGAAATATCGAATACAATTACATACCTACAAGAAATTAAGCAAATTGTATGCATCTTCTTCACTTTTGGCCTCTATTTGATATTGTTTCTGGCCTACTATTACAATGAATAAACCAATTTTTAAAATAGTACTTTGATGAAATAAAAATAAGTTAATTTTAAAACACGAAAAGGACGTAAAACATGAAAAAATTTAGAATTTCGGTGTAAATACAAACAACGATTTGACCATTCGGAACAAATAAGTACTAAAATAAACAGATAATATCTAATTATTTTTAAAAAGTAGGTCAAGGTGCAAGACGTTTTAGCGAATCAAATTACTCGAAATAGTCAACAAATAAATTAGTTAGTTTGTTATTTTTAAATAAACGACGTCCTCGACGTGACAAAAAAAGTCAATTTTACAATTCGAAAAGGCTATTTCAAAATAATGAACTGATCCGCTTCTCAAGCCTACGAACTTCCGGCGCATGAACATTTTAGAAAGATTCATATGATCCTTAACACGGTGACATAAGGTTGATACCATAGCACTACACTGTCAATACCAATGACGTCAGAGTTTACGTCAAAATATTCCAGAATAGTAGGTATTCCGCTTTACTAAGTTTTATAGTCTTGTGACTAGGCAGAATCATATATATTTTGTGCAAAATATATTGTATGTCATGTTTGTATAACTACTGAATTTTTCAAATTAATATAATATTAATACAAGCCAAAAATGGCAAAAAGTGTGTTAGCTCAACCCATAAAAGAAATTAAATATCCGTTAAATGTGTTAACTCTTTAGTTATTAATATTGGACTTGAGCTAACTACTTAAAACAACTATTATACTAAAAGCATCTTGTCTAAGATATTTATAAATGTATAACTTCATTCAATTTAATCTGTTTTCTATTAATTTTATGTATTTATCAATTTAACTTTTGGTATTTTTATTAATTAAGACATAAACGTATTATAATGGCAGGAATACACTTAATAATTTTCTTAATAATAAATAACGTAGTTAGCTCAAGTCCAATATTATTAGCTAAATAGCTAACACATTTAACGGATATTTCATTTAAATTATATTTTATTAATAAAAGATATTATTAACTCATTCTTGGCTTTCCTGCAAAGATGAGAGAATTATCGACCAGGGCGAGGTGGGAGACAACTTCTACGTCATCGAGAATGGTGTCTATGATGTCATCAAAGCGGAAGTCAATAAAGAGAGTCAAATTCACCGATTTGAAAAAAGCGGAAGTTTTGGAGAACTCGCACTAATGTATGATACGTAAGTGGATTATTGTCAACTTATTAAATTCTTACAAAGAACTTACTATGAACTTGATAAGCACCTTCAATATGCATATTTATAACTGATAACATTCGTGCTCATTAATACCTTACTTATATAATAAAAAGTACTATTTAGTGGCAGTTTGCATTATTTTACTTAACAGGAAAATGTTATTATTATTATCATTTATTTTATAGATTATTATAGATACATAATATATGAGACTTAAACAAACAATCATTTTTCTAATGGTCTTCTAACCTCGGTATAAATGTATGTCTTATATAGTATTGTATCTTGTTAATTATACACATTTTATTATCTAATATCAATAGTATTATAGAATGTACATATGTATATAAAGATATTTTATTATATATTTATATAATATTATTTATTCTTATTTCTGTATCCAATATATTCAAAACCTATAAAGCTCCTTCGTGTAAACTGTCGCTTATTTACTTATTTATATTTTGCATTTGCTATTTTGAACATTAAGATAATTGTTATTTTATTAAGATAATTGTTATTTATAGTAGACCATTAAGCACTAATTAATATATTAAAATATACAAAGACATTTATCCATGAGATGTCCTAGAATGCGATATCTTCCCTACTGTATTCTTTTAGAGCTAATTTATTTCAAAATTAAAACAAATTACGTTTTAAGGGTTAAAACCTGGCAACATTATTTGTCTAATAGAATAAACTAATCAAATGTATCAAATTTGCTTCGTGAAAAATGTGTTTTAGCAGATTATATAACATTACAGGAACATTTTAACCTTTGGTAAACTATGTATAGATTCACTCCTTATAGATATGGTATTAGTTACATAACATTGTCTATACAGTAGCAAACTTAGATTCATAACACTACATAGTATACATCTTTTTCATCCAAAGTTATTATTAACCTTTCCATAGCTTCCCATATAGCTTACAATGACGTGCTGCAATTAATTCTACAATTAATGTTAATGTAATTGCTCTACAGAATCTTCACGCAATATAAACTGGTAATAATACACAAATACAGAATATCTGGTGTCGATATATTGATGAAAAAGAAATTATATTCACATGTAGTTTTTATTGAATACACATTTATGCATATGGTAATTGCTGTATAAGGCGTGTAAACTCGTTCTGAAGTTTGGTAAATAATTAATAGTACTTCTTAACAGTCTGTCTGTGTACATGTGAATTTTGCCACATGATCATCCAAACTGTGAAGTTGAAATTGTATCAAAATGCATACATATAATAATAATTTATAAGGGGATTTTCGTTCGGCTCCAAAACAACATAACATTTTGAACGAACACTCAAAACTATTTATTCAATGATTGAATGAATGAAGGATGTGTGATCACAAAAATCACAAGTTGGATTTTTATATATTCTTTTTACTATATAAAAAAAGTCAATGGCATTTACTAAAAAACATCCATTTATTGTTTTTAGAGAGTGTATATATATTTCCTTAAAATACAAAAGTTATCTTATTAGTATATTTAAAAAATGTAGGAGAATATATTACTTTATAAATAAGGGTTAATAGAAAATATGTTCCTTGTCAGATAAATACGGCACTGATAATGTTTATACACTAGAGTAAACAAACAAAAATATCGTGATGCAAAAATTATAATCATACAAAACTGTATTTAAAATAGAAGAACTAGAAGTACGTACTATGTTTGTGATATGAATACAATACTAAGTATGTCAACGAAAGTATACTATCGTATATATAAGCATTAGCAAAATCGATAGTCTAAATACGTGTAAAAACATACAAATCGTGCAGCTTGTGGATTAATGATCTTCTATATAGGGTCATATATTGATTCAGTGAGTTTAAGAAATAAGGGTTAATTGTTTATGTTTTCTGTTTTGAAAAATTACAAAACATTTGATAAATATAATTGTAGGCATATTCTAATGAACTATTTTTCTGTTATTCATTACAAAGCAATATTCTAAGAATGTAGGTAAACATTTGACAAATGTGACAAATAGAGAATGTGATTGGTATTATAAAGAGCTACAAATTATGAGGATTTTATTTCGTAAACTGCTTATTTTATATTAGCATAATAATATACGTATTATTATATATTATATATGTATATATTTTTAATATGGCAAACTTAATATATTGAATAGCATTTAAAAACAGGACTGTTCATAATATTAAACAATAATGATTATCAAATATTCTTATCGAATGTATACCTTGAATTAATATTATATATGAAATATCATATATCATATATAATACTAGTATATACCTATATACGAGTATATACATATAATCATTATATGGAAATATAATATTATTGAATGCAATATACTAATTAGATGCAGCATAGTATTTCATATTTAACAATGACAGTATTAGGTTTATAAAACAACACGTCATTACATACTTGTAATATTATTCACAACAATTAGTCAGTATTTTATTAATTATTTCTTAAACACTATTGCTAGTATTTATTAACTTACATCGTACAAAGTTATTTTAATGTTATTTACGTTAAAATGCTTTAACTTATATCGCCTGTCAAGATGTCATGGCATGTTTAACAGGTGTTATTAAACCAGACAGAACTTACAAGCAGTTGACAACAACAAGTCATTTTTCTATCGGCATTTTGAAATATGTTTCATACAGGTGTGTTAAAAGAGAAAAAAGAATTAAATAAAAAAAGAATAAAGGGACGCACATTAAATAGCGTCTGACGAGGTTTTCTTCCTGTAATGTGGTTGTTTTATAAGAACATAAAATACGTGCACTAGAAATTACTGGCATAACAGGTGATATAAAAAACGGTGCATTCGAAATTGTCTTTTCTTTGGAAATGACTGCTACATGAAAAATGCTAAGAATTCCACCAAAGAAACAAGTTTATAGGGAAAATAGGTGATGCTTACTATAACCCCCAAAAGTACAAATTGATTTTACGTCAATTTCGGAAGTAACACTCAATGAGAGCAGTCTATGTAAATAGATACACTAGAAGAGGCTGAATACGTGTCCTGATTGTTCTGCTTGTTAAATATAGAAACATAATAATGAAGATATATAGTAGAAACATAATATTATTATGTTTCTACTTTAAAATGTTATCAAAATGGATAAAAGCCATGGTATATATTCACATTGTTTATTACATATGTATATACATTAGTGGACACTTAAAAATATGACAGCACAACTCGATTTCGATATAAATAAAAATTTATTGCACTATAAATATAGTGCAATCAGAGCTATCTGAAAAAGGACATTTAACAATTATTTACTACAAGTATATATGCTGCTAATTGTAGTATGCTCCTATTTTACTAAATGTTATTTCAACTGCAAATGTACGGTAAACCAGATATTTACTGACTGCATTCTTATAAGAGTGATTCGGGGGGTTAAATGGAATATACCAGTCACCAAATTGCTTTTCTATTTTCATATTCTGTAGACGATCGTTGATACTACATACAAATTTGGTTACGTGTGATGAAGATTTAAGTTTTCATTAGAAAATGAAATAAAACAGTTTGCAATAAATAGTCGTAAAATGAAACAAAACTATCTTAATTAGAAAAATTACTCTAGAAACACTTTAAAATACAGTTTTAATAAACGCATATATACACTTAGTGGTAATGCCCTTTTAAATGATCATTCTTCTCCTACGATTTGTGTTAAAAACATTTTAAAAATGAAATATTTAAAAATAAAAATATTATTTAAATGTTTGATATACACTTACATATAATATAATACGTATGCTTATTATATTGAAGCCTGTAAAAAATTTATAATTGTAAACATTGTATGCTTTTCGTCGAATTCCTCGAAATTTGACTTAAGTTTGCAGATAATTATGTATGGTATCTATATAATATTAGCAAATTATATATTTTAATGTATCATGTAGGATGATTATCTTAAATGTCTGTATCGAAATTCTTCATTTTATCTTAACTTGCAATTGCTTAATAATAATAACATATAATGCACTGAATATTTTTTCTTTATGTTCACTTTATCATGTTATAAAATGAACACACGTTTAAATAAAGTAATTAATATACTTTCAACAGCTTTATTTTACTTAGTTTAATAAATATGTTCTAATGCTTTTCTATATTAGAAACTTTATAATGTTTTTACTTCTTTTCTAAATTCTTTATAAAACAAAATAGTATTTAATCCTAAGTGGCATTTGCTTAGGTATATTTCCTTCCATTATAGTCATATATGTTAACATGCTAACATGATAGTTTTATTCCATTTTCATGTTACGTACTATGTTCCTTTATTGCTAGGGTTCGTTATATTTTATGTATATAATGAGTTAAAAATTAAATGCTGATGGACACCAATGCAGTTAAATATTAATGTGTGCTTTAATGTATTACAACATAGAATTTTTGCAATGTAGTAATTGTATTTTATTATAGAATTATTCTTTGAAAATCAGTACTCAAAGCATTTTAAAGAAATTCCAATAAACAAATATAGTTTAATTATAGATGAAAATTAAAGTTTTATATACTGCAATATATGAGTAAACTTTTAAGTTTTTTTAATATCATTCTAAATCAGTTTTTGCACAAACCACGAAGTCAAATTTTGTTTCTTTCAAAATACTGTGTATGAAATATTATTTAATGAAATGTATGTATACATATTATGTATTTAAGTAAATACTTTCATAGTAAATTGCAGTCACTTTTACAAAAATGATTAGTTTCAACAATCATTATTACTTTAATAATTACTGATGAATACAATTAATGCGCTACTATATTTTAAAACAAGCTCATAATTTATTGAAATTTTTCGATTTTACACACAACATGCGCATAGTATAAGAAGGCAATAATTGTTTTAATAGACTATCATAAATGTTTAATGCATAAGAGTTTCTCAAAAGTCTGTCACTTGGTATCCGTAATGTGTATTGAAAGGAAACGGACTCTAAACGTTTACTTTAAGTTTACGTTAAGTTTACATTATTTCTTTCGTTCATTGATTTTAAAATGACACCAAAAAAGTATAATAAACAAATAGAAAAAATGCACCACCGTCAAACATGGATAGAGTTCCTTTTTATGAATATTGCATGTTTCTATCAGGCCCCGGACGGCGTCGGTTATCGCGCGGAGTGACGGTGTCCTCTGGGCCATGACAAGGACTGCATTTCGCGCCATTGTCCACCAATCAGCGTTCAAGAAGCGGAGAAACTACCAGGACCTGATTGGTCGCCTGCCCCTTCTATCACAGCTCGATCAGTACGAAAGGATGACGCTATCAGATGCGTTGACGTCACTGAACTTTTCTCCTGGCGAGCGTATCATAGATGAGGGCGCCCCCGGCGATGGCATGTACTTTATTGAAGACGGAGAGGTAATCGATGGCACATGATGTATCATAGAATTGTTATTTTAAGTGATTTTACAAAGAAGTGTTGTGAATTTTCCACGATAGAAACTCTTATTATTTTAGTAAATGCTATAAAAACATAAATGGCAATGGATCAAAATAAATTATACCTATTAAAACAATTTTGAAATGCATCAAATATGTTACACTTTAAATATTGCAAAATATATATATATACTATGCAAGTTTATATTAAATAAGTTTTTAAGATTGAATCATAGTATCGTAATTAATTTGTAATATGTGATTTTGCTAATTAGTTCAGTTGAAAAAATTAATTAAAATAATAATATTTGCTATAAGTTGTAGGTACTTACTCGTATATGCATATTGAAATATCCAGAACGTAATAAAAAAGCACAGAATGATCATATAAATTAATGTTAATATAAATATTGCATAACGTTTACGAATGTACTATATTTAAATAAGTTAGATAGCTCATTTTAACATTTTCTAACCATTTTTTATAAGAAATATTATGTATCATGATTAAAAAAAAAGTAAGACTAAAAATAATAATATAAAGACACCATTGAAAACCGCCATTATGTAAACAGATTCCTATAAGGGTGATTAACGTTTTATAAATATTACATCACCGGATACTAATATAGGTATAAAACGGAGACTTATTAAAAAAAGTAGAGCATGCATGGAGGACTGTATAGGTATATCCAACCATTAAAAAAACTCTTCTGCTGAAAAAGATTTACAAAATGTATGTTATATCAGTAAAACATTTTTTTAAACAGTCTAGCTTATCTGTATAATTCTACTTACTACACATTACTGTAGAAAGACTTGGAAAATATACATTATAAAGTATTAATACTCAGTTAGTAACTTGAAAAACAAATATATATTTAGCGTATCTTTTAATAAACAATTATTTTGAGAAGCTATATATACAAGCTTAAGTTTTCATACTGCTTCAATATACATATATATATATGTAAGTCTTTTTACAGCAATGTGTAATATTACGTAGAATTTTACAGATAAAGCTGTATACACATGCAACCCACAGCGAATTGAGCAGTTTTGCCGTTATTTCTATAATATTCAGATCCATCCAAACAACACAAATACATTTGAGTGGTTTCGCCTTTGCAAACATGATTGCTTTCACCAATAATATAAGGCAAAACAAATTGAGTAGTTTTTACTGTTGTAAATCATCAAGTCACGAAAAACTTGGGTGGTTTTGTAAATTTGTTTCATTAATAATATCAAAATTAAGTAGAAAATATATAATACTATTATTTAAAAGGTAGATGTACAAATACATAAAATACAACGTACTAAAAAACATAATTGGACCAAAATATATTTTTTATAATAGTGGCCTCGGTTATGTCTTCTTATGCCAAAAGTACAATGTGAGATGTTTACTACCTAATGGAGTTATTACATTTTATAGTGACATCTCGAATTTTGACAACCAATTAATTTCTTTAAACTTCAAATTGTTGCACTATTTAAAAAAATAACTAATCATTATTAATAAAAGTAAAGTAATGTCACTTCTGGTAAAACCTTAACCCTAGGACTACTGAGGGGAGATCAATTGATCACATTTACATATATTTCCTATTTATGACAAAACTATTAAAGCAATATGACCAACCCTCAACGACTTTTAAGCCGTAGTTGTCTAAATAAGATTTCCCTAGTATAAAGTGCCTGCTGGAGTTGAAAAAATCTGGAGTTGATATTTGCGATAAAATGGCAAAGGAATATACGGTTCGTGTACAATGCAGAAGGTGGCCATT
>JAYRBW010102825.1:0-19267 GCA_036023295.1 Invenusta paracnida
CGGTCAACTTGTTCTTTGATGTTCGGTTAGTTTTTTCAAATTAATTATCTGGTAAAACTTTGTCACCCATGTATGGTGCTTAGAAAAACACTCAGTTAAAATGATATATTATAGCTTCTATAGTAGAAAAAAAGAAGCTATTACCATCGTAAGTTTCAAATATTCATAATATATTTATTACTGAAAAATTTAGATTCTAAATATATTTTACATATTTTATATGAGTTATTGCGATATTATTTAGTATATTTGCAAATTTGATTATAATATGAGATGAAGATAATATAGTCAATATAAAAGTATTGTTTCACTTGGGTTACATGTTTTACTTATTTAAAATTACAGATTCCAAATTGTTCTATATGTTTGTAACTTAATATTATTTCGAATTATATAATTATACAGTAAAACGATGTATAGTTTAACAATGAATTATGCGCCTGTATTAATTGACATATATTAGAAAGATTATCAATATTAAATATTATTATTATAATATCTGTCGATGTATAGTTTGTCTATACATTAAAATTGTTAGTAGAGAGACACGTGCATATTTTTTGGCAAGCATCGTAGTGAAAATAATAAATATATATAGTTATTTATAATACAATATATAAGCAAGCATTTTTGAGCAGCTTATATTATGTAGATTGATTTGAAGTCTGGGATGTGTCACGTACGGGTTCATAACAATGGGAGTTATGTAATGTTTATCATGTATTTATTTATCTCATTATTTTTTATATTATATTGTATATACGTTTAATGCGCAGTATATACTATACCTACATTGCTTTATTACACTTTTTAGTCAGGGTAGATGGTTGGATGAAGAAATGTAATGTCGGTATGTAAACTTATAAAAGTCATGCATTCACTGTATGTGAACCTGAAACAAGCAACAGTTTATGATATTTAATACACTGAACTCATTTAGTCTAAGATTATAAACGTATATTATATTAATCTCTTTTAACCTTCAATACATATGTTTTTGTATCAAACTTGGTTAATATATGCATACATATATGTATGTATTATTTTATATATATATTATTTTACGAATAAATTAAAAAAGTACCTATATAACGGAGATCCACGATTCAGTTTGCAATTATTTAACGTTTCATTTTTTATATAACGAGCGATTGAAAATTTTATAAAAATGATACAACATTTTCTCCCAAATACTTCGTCAGAATTTTAGCGTGATATTTTCGCAAAAATGTTGAATTAAATATATTCCATTTAATTGGAGGATTTGATAGCAGAGTATCATCGCCAATTATTACAATGATCGACAACCTTCTGAATCAGACAGTTCGAATCTTATCTTACCTTCTTATTCACCTGAAAATAGTTTGACAATTAATTATTATCGTTTTTTGAAACAATATTTATTGATGAATTTATTTAATAGGTTTAATGATAATTTTTATGTAAATCTCAGAATATTGATTAATTTTTAATTGTATTCATATAATACATATGTATATTACTAAAAGATTATTTACTAGAATATACTACAATCACACTGCCGATTGCTTTAAGCTATATACATTTTTTGATTTCATTAAGTAAAATTTATTACTATTGATTAGATTTAAAAACGGTCAGCCTAAATCTTCGACAGATACGCCACAGTAATTTCCGCATGACGATATGTCCCTTTCCTGAAAGATGATTCATTTTGGAGATCAGCTGCAGGTATCGAACTTAATTTTTCGTTTTGAATAATGTTTACAAATTAATGTGGATAAAAGATTATACATGAAACTATATGTTACAAATTAGATATTATAAATATACAGCATAGATCAATAAGTTAGATATATATACCTGAAATGTTAATAATAAATTAGGAGAACAAAAATTCTTTGCTAATTCCTGACGTTCTTAATCTTGGCTTGGTGATGTCGTATCTCCTAATAAACTATAACAATCTAATTATTCTGTTGACTTTTCTAATATTGCACATCATGTTGATTTCAATCAAGAGGATTAAAATTAAAAAAACTAATTTTAGAATACCTTACAAAACAAGTGTTGTAATAATTAACCGATATAAAGAAATTCAAATGCTTCAAAATGTTTAATGTTTGTTGGCTTAAAATAAGGGAATTAATTATATCAAACGTGTTTCACTTTATTAGAAAATTAGTTTAAATATAAAAATTAGTTATTATTGCATATCTTGTCGTATATTATTTTTTATTATAATAGTATATTGAATAACAATTACAATTATCATGCCTGTAGATTTCTAATATTTAATCAAATCAATACTTAATTAATCAATTAGCAAAATGACTTTCCCACAAAATTATTTATAAAAGGCCCATCTAAATTGAAATTGACATTTTACTATGTAGTTCTTTTTCATATTGTCAAATTTAATGTTCAATATAGGTCATATAATTCTTAAATCTGTTGTCTTCATTTATATTTTTCATCTTGTGTGTATATAGCATTGTGAACATATATTTATAACACAACTAAATGTTCATATACGTATAATATATCAATTTACCATTTACAGGGTATATTAAAAATAGGTTTTTTCATGTTTCTTTAAGATCTATAAATACAAAAAATGTACAAAAAATGTCTTTGGAAGTTACAATAGATTCAAGTAAGTTGTTGAAAATTTGAACATTTCTTCAACGCTAAATAGGTATATATAATTTAAAGAGAACATTGACACTTTTGGAAGGAACATTGAATCTGAAAATTGTAGAAAGATATCAGATAACATCAAAATCATTGAAGATGACAACGGAGGATTGTCGTTAGTTTAGTACCAGAGCGATTTAAGCCCTTACAGGGTTCTGAAGAATACAGTTGACAAGACTATCCGTGTAGAACTGAGTCTAATAGGTATGAAAGCCAGTCGAGTCGGACTTTCAGTTACCAATAGGTGCAAAATTAGATTCGGAAGTACGAAGTATTTTTTCAACTGTTCGCCAATAACTGAGGTATGAAGGAACCTCCTTACATCCCTCCAAACTGCAGACATCTCTTAGATAGAACATTTTCAAAAATTTGGTGAGTGAAGAAATCAATGTTAGTTTATGTAACATCACAAATGCATATATTTGAAAACAATTTCCTTAGTGATCTTTTGCAGCTTGCAATTCTACCAAGATTATTTTTATGTTCTACAAGATTATTGCATGTAAGCATCATTGATGGAAATGAACATAATTTGGAGTAATAGTTAGATATCAATATCTATTAACTACCTATAAACACTTAAAGTAAGTTTTTTGCATAATTTTTTTGTATAAAAATTAATTGATTTTATTTTACAAATTTTACAAATGTTATTGTTTGGATTACAATATTTTTGAAAGACTACGCATAAGTTAGGTGTCCTAGTTTTAAATGTAATTTTATACGTATTATACTTATGAAATAAATAAATTTAAATATTTCCATATTCACAATACCAAGGAAATATTTTAAAGTAAAATAAATATACTACTTTGCAGTGTTTATTTAAGAATCTATTCAAATTTAGTTCACGTCTGATCTCTATTACCAATAGATATATCTCACATTTATGAATAATTTTACCGATAATTAATTTGTGCCCATTTTTTTCTTAAAGTGTTTTTTATCGCTGCAATTAGTATTTTTTATTGCAACTCTTGTATTTGCCAAAAATATATAATGCAATAGTGTTTGGTTTAATTAAGGAACATGCATGCGAAAGATTATTATAAGCCATTATATTTTTATTAAAATATTATAATAATATTATCACGTAATTTTATATAATTTCTTTTAATATACTAGAACACTTTGTCAATAAATTGAATTGAATAATATACTTACTTAATGTACTCAAAATACATTTATAATTAGTGAATGTATGATATTTTTATTATCACATTTTTTAAGTTCATACTTCAGGCCAAATAAAAAAATATATTTAAATCTTTTTAATTGCAAATATTATTGTAAATATTATAAATAATTAAACATTTAATCATGACACTTCATTTTAAGAATCCCATGAATAATAAGGGAGTGCTGCGAAATATATATAAAAACGAAACCATTTGGTTTCGAATTATAAATTTAATGAAATATATATGGGTAATTAATTTAATCCTATAATTTAATTTATGTCTTAATTTTAATATGAAATTTGATATATTCTTATTTACTCGTATATTATATTTATTTTTTAATGCATTGTTTAAATTGAAGAATATAATGACAAAAAGAATATATTATGTGTTAAATTTAGATTTGTGAAATTATTGTAATAATTGTATATTCATTAAAACAGGTCACATTGTAAGCATACGGTCAGGCTCGCTTTATTGCGGCACAAAAGTTGAGAGGGAATTAGTTAAAAATTGTTAAAGGAACTATTAAAATACATAAAAATTACAATATCAGTCTATTTTCTCCTTTTATAGAAATGCTGACTAGGGATGGCTATAGGGATGACCGTAGAGAAGGACTACTGTTAGAAAGGCACTGACATGTGTGAATTAGGTAGTGGCTATCGTACACGATCTGATTGGAAGGTTGTGATTGGCTTTTGACGGCTGCACTGGATTGGGTTGGGCTTAGTGCGATACGATCTGATTGGACGGTTGTGATTGGCTTTTGAACGGCTGTACCGGACTGGGTTGGGCTTAGTGTTGTGTTGTTGTTGTTGATAAAGGGCTGTTGCTTATTGCTGACTCCCTTGGCGCTAACTATAACTATGAAAACTACATATAAAGTATATATCTCAATTTCCAGTAAAAAACAGGTTTACTTGAGAGTCATCAGCAGTACACTATTGTTTCTTCCTGAATTTTATGCACTACTCATAGAGGAAAAAAGATGCAAAAAGTTTCCCTGCAAAATTTACATAACATAATTATATTAATCAATTAAGCAAGCCCTAAGGTTTCAGAAACTTATGCATTTTAACTTGCTGATTATACCTAGAGAAATGTATTCCATACAAAAAAACAATTTTTTTAAGTGCATTATTCAGCACAAAAGTTAAAATTAATTTTTTTAGAAATTATTTTTTCTCAAAAATGGTCAAAAATGATTAAAATTTAACATAGAATACATTATTTGGATTTTAGAAAACGGATACTTTAAATAACCGGTGTATCAATAAAACGAGATTGACTTATTCGAATAGCATCAAACTTAAATAGTATTTTCCGTCCATTTTAATTGTTTGTTATGTTAACACTGTTTGTATTGATATACCTACAATAAAATTAAGGATTGCTTAAGGTTATTCTACAATAAATGTCTAATCTATGAAATAAAAATTGTTTTATTCTGAAAAGCGTATTTGACTTCCACCTTTTTAGACATTTTATATATGAATTTAATTACATTAAATGATATGAAATTGTTGATAATGCTTAAAAAATTTCTAAATAAGATACTCCTGGTATTTAAGCATCTTATTTATCTCCACGCGTATCAAAACATAAATAAATACATTTTTAAATAATAAAATGAAATTTATTAATTTAATAATTTCAAAACCAAACCACACATTCAACCACCGACTTTTCTAATCAAACACATAATTCAATCAACAAATTAATTTCTTAAGTTCTGTTTCACCTGAAATATATATATATTTTTTTAATAATTATTTTATAAATGTTGTTTAATTATTTAAGCCGTGTATTATATCACCGTGTATATTACAAAATAAATTAATTACATTTATTAATTAATAAAATGTAATTTATTAATCAAAAACAAAAACACAAATTCAGCTGCCGACTTGTCACATCAAACAAATTATACGATAAATAAATGTACCGTTATTAAATTCTGTTTCACAACAAATTCATTATATTAATTTTAAGAAAATAATTATTTTGAAAATGTTCTTCGAAAAAATATTTGATTACATTTTAATATTCTATTTAAAATAATGCATAAATTATTAAATACTATTTCTAATATTATTATTTACTAATTGGTTTAATATAAATTTCTCTTAATACAGGTTAAAATAGGTATAATCAGATTTGAATCACTTTTATACGATTGCCGGATCAACAAGCACTTCGTATATGATCAAAAGTATAGACCAATGATTCATTTAACAGAGTTTCGACTCTTATCGATTCTGTATACATTCTTAATACAACATTCATCTATCGAAAGCTTTTGCTAAATAATGTTTTAATAAATTGTAGCAGTTAAACAGTTAATGCATTAGATTATACTTTACAGACACCTTACTTATGGTAAAAGTGCCTGAATATATATTGTTTTTCTTAAAATTAATTGAATAAAAATATTGAATACTACTTTTAGTCTACCCATTTAATAAAATGTAGAAACAAAAATTTACAGCCCGATGTACATATATGAAATAAATTAGAGTCAAAACTCTATGTTTAATTACTCTATGGTCTAGACTATCAAATCCATACCGCATTTTAAAGCGCACAATGTACGTACGAACTTGGAGTCCGCTCGTTCCCCCTATATTGTTTCGATTATCCGATGGATTATTGACATGAAACAGGACTTATGGATAAAACAGCATTTTCTTCAAAATACTAAAAACATCGAAAATAGTTATTATTTTGCTAAGTGGCAATTTAATAATTCTTAGGAGTCAATAATATTGATGTAATATATAATACATATAATAAATATAACATAGTATTATATAAATATATATTATTAACATTTAACATAAATAAATATCGAATACAAAAACATAATAAGTGCATTTCAAACTGTTATTCTGACAATCTTTTCATAAAAATGTCAAACAAATTTTAAATTTTGAAATATACCTTCTATTTTAGTTGAATTGGAATTAACTTTTATTTCAACTAACTATTCACATATTTATCCGGTGAATTATTTCAAAAGCTTTTTACATAACATCCGAGAATGTGATGAACATAGCATTGAACATAATGATATCGTTCCAAATCATTATTTCTGGAAATGGTACGGAAGCTTACATACAATATATCAGTTTGTTAATTTATAAATGTCAAAATAGAATGTTACAAAAGTGGAATGTACTTTCATATCTCTCTCGTTATGGGGATGTATACAGTTAAGAACCAACTTTTATGTACATAACAATAATAAACATTTGGTTGGATTATCGCGTCAACAATTGATAGATTCTTGTTGGTATAAACAAATACAACATTGGATTTTAGTCACTAAATTTATCGAATTTTAGTTAAACTCGCTGAAATATAAAAATACATTGAGTTTAAGTAATTGTATATATATTTAAGATGCATCGTATTTAGTTCGTTAATTTGAATATATTTTGATACATTTTAATCAGCAGCATAAATATTGTATAACATAGTACCTATATAAACAATAGGAAAATAATATATCTAGTCATAGTTACCATTATAGATAATACCTATTCACAGATACTCAATATCTTTTCATTCATCAAAATCTTTATCGTTCCCCATAGATTCCAAGAGGGAGAGAATGAACCTATAGCACATATTAAAGTATCTGACGAGAAGGATTGTATTAGAAGACGATTTTATTTCTTTCCAAAATATTCCATTGTTACTCTCGAAATATGAGGCCAAGCATGATAGTCTTGCATGAGACATCCAATTCCATTCAATAACTCATTATATTACAGTGATCTAATTTTAACATGTTTAATAATAGCAAATTCCAATGAGAGGCACATTCACGATTCAAATTTATAATTTCCTTATATCTACTGAACTTCCATACATTTTCCTTATACATAATATGAAATTCCATAAAAATGTCAAAGTTAAAAGTTAACCTATATTTAAGACTCTCCCTGTAGAATAACTTATGCATGTCTTTCTTAAGCTCGCATGCCACCGCAGCTGTCTTCTTTTTGGCTTAGAGCATGTAACTACACAGAACTGGATGAAATATGTATGATCTATTGAAGAATGAAGCGGACAGAAAGAAATTGTTTGGCTTTTCTTAATTTTGAGGAAAACAATCATGACATGTCCCAGACTTTAGGGAATAATAAATTGAATGTTATATGCATTTAATACACAAATAGAATTATAAATTGAAGGCGACAAATTATAAATTCAGATGAAGTGTAAACATTATTCGTAATTCAAAAAGAAAACATGGAAAGTGATTGATCGGTAAAGTTAATGCTTTACAGGATTTCGCATGATTACCATTTGTTTGACTGTGTCTAATTGTTATCCATTTTTAAAGAATTCTTAGTAACTATATATATATACACTAATTAAAACCAAATGGTACGATACCAGTATTATTCTGACTCTTGTAAACGTTATTCTAACCAATGCTTCTTTATTAATACGCAATGTATGTATATTTGAGGGATACTGTATTATTGTTTTATTTTATTTGAAGTTTTTATCGTACGTTGTAGTTACAAAACATGTTTTTACAAATCTTAATTGGTGCCAAAGCCTGACTCAATTATGTTGAGTTTGCTATTGGATTGTGTTAATTTTGTCTGTCCAGTGCTCGGGTGGTTAAATATTTCTTGAAATAAATATGTTAAACTTAACTACAAATTTAATAAATATTAATTATTATTAGTAAAGGATATGCAAAGAATTTATATAGAAAGGTCTGCTTAATTCGTATAATAATTATATTTTGTATGATCAATATTTAATCTTGTATTCTACTAAATATTTTATTGAGTTACTTAAATACTAAATATTCAAAATTAATCTTATTTTAATAAGGAAGTAAAAAGGACGGAGGATATATGCTGCCATGGCAAATTTATAAGAAAAAATAGTAAGTTCTTAATAACGTTATATTTTGCATTTTATCGCCTAGATGTATGTAATGTGGTTAGAAAGGTCGGTTAAACAAAATACAATGTATGTAAATATGATGTGGAATTATAAACTGCAGTGAACACAGTTTAGTCGTACGACTTCAGTACATGGTGTGGTAAATACGGATACATAGTTGTATCATAAAATCATTATAATAGTGTAATATTTTATGGATGAACGCTTATAGTACATATTATATACATAGATATGCATATTATATAGAAACATTGGTAATACATTTCAACAAATAGAAAAACATTAGAAGATACCTTATACTCAATGTAATATTAAAAGTTGAGGGACTCCGCAGTGTATTGGGGAAAATTGCAGCACTTGTCAAAACTTGTTTGAAACCGCCTACACTAGATTAGAGGAAATATATATCTAGAGTTTAAAAAATTAGTCCCCAAAATTGAGTGAGCTCACTCTGCGTGTTAATGGTTGGTTATAATGATCTCGTATGACGATGGATTCCATAAATCCGAGGCCATATAATAATCACTCTTAATCCCAAATGCATTACACTATTATACTGATATTATTGTATAATTATCCGTATTTACTACACTGTATACTGTCTAAAGTCGTCACACTCTGCTCAGTTCAAATTGAACTTGCAAATCACATATTTTTGCCTCCCCTTTCCAACCACAACACGCACGTCTATGCAAATAAACTGCGAAATATAACTCTATTAAGAACCTTTTTTTAATTTTCCAGCATATATAGAGGCCTACTAAAATTCTAAGGTTTGACTCGTTACGTACCTTTATTATACATATACACATACACATATTATGTATCTAGTCTATACAAATATAATTGGTAAATTATATTCATCAATTTAATATTTCGGAGTCGTGAAATAATGGTCAAAGTTTCATTTTGTTTTCGAATTCTATACTAATATTATATTTCAATAGTATAATGCATAAAATAATCACAAGCAAGATATTTTAAGCTTTACATTTTATGTTTACTTGCGGTCCAAAATTCCTTGTTATTGCATTCCTAGATTGTCAAAATTCCTTATTATTGCATTCCTAGATTGTCAAAATTCCTTGTTATTGCATTCCTAGATTGTCAAAATTCCTTGTTATTGCCAAATGTGTATGATTGTATTGGACTATTAGCATTTTATACTGCATCCATACGGTTCCATTTTTTCCTTCGATTCCACTTTGTTATTTTGCTTCGATTTTTATCTTGTATTTTTTGTCGTTTTTACAAATAATTTGATTATTAACAATTAAAAATGCAAAGAAGAAATGTTGTGTGCTCTATACTTCTATATTAAAATAAAAAATAAAAATAGAAGACATAAAGTGGACAGAAATCCATAAAACAAAATTTTAATTCACTATATTTAGAACTAAAACAATTTATTTTGCATAAAAAGTACAATTGTATGGAATATATAAAATATATTTATACTACAAATGTACTGCAATGCATTTATACAACATGTAATTTAAGCAATTATTAAGTAATTGACATAAATTTAAAAAAATAGAACATGTTTTATTCTTTCTATTTGACTAAAATTGGACGTTTCGATTCGATTTCGACTAGAATCGAAAGTCGAATTGAAGTAAAATCTAATTGTGTGGACGCAATTTCGACCTCTTTTAATTGATTCAAAGTCAAAAGAAAATGCAACTATGTGGGGACCCAGCATAACGCTATTTTAGTAGAAAGTTATATTTAATTAAAAGAATCCATGGTTAAAAATAATAATAATTATAAATATAATTATGCAACATTTCGGTTAGTCTCAACTAATGCTTTATCAATCGAAATAAAGGCGGGTAACAGGACTATAAATGCTGCAACATACATTTAGAAATTGAGTACAATCAACTTTACAAGTGTTACATAAAATAATAAGAAGTCACAATAAAATTGCACTATATAAAACACATTTTATAAAAATTCATTATTAAAACTATACTAATAAATCTAAGGATATATCTATCACATTAAACGATAATCCATAATATAGCCACCAAAATCATGCTATATGTACAAATCAAATCTAGATTTAAGTTAGATACAAAGAAGAGAGCTTTGGGGCATGCCAAGGTAAGCAGTAGAATTATTGGTGTCCTTCTCATGAGTAAATTTAAGAGTAATACATCTTACTCCGATTTATACATATTACATAATTTGTTGACTGTATATGGATTATCGTTTAATGTGATTTTATGTTAGATGTATCATTTGTTTTGTTAGTTCTATACCCGTTGTCTCCCTTTCTTTTGATTAATTAGCAGAGACTATAAGCCAAAATGTGTCACAATATATTTACCACTAATTTTACAGTGTTTTTCCTCATTTCATGATAAATACTGCCATGTGTCTTTTTTAAATTCTTTTTAAGACAACTAAATATTTAATGAAAATCTGAAGAGCAATTTGGAAACATATAATTTCGTTTAAATTTACTATAGAACATAACTTGCACATCCTGTATTACACGGGGAAATATTACAGGTTCAAAAGCAGTCTTAACATTCTTTTATTTCAAATTGTCACGAGAATATTGTACGGCAGCGGAAGGAAATGTCTCTTCGACAGCATAAATATAGATTTCAATGATGATGTTCAACTATATTTCTTTTTAAAGAAAAGTATTTTTGTTTCAATCAGAGAAAATAAAATGATCTATAGCTCAAAAAGTAGTAACTTGAGCCCGCAGAAATCAATCAACATATATATTTAATGTGAGATATACATATATGTATATACACTATTGAATGCTACGTATCAGTATTATTAAAGGTATATTCAAAATTACATGAATTCAGCTTATATACACATTCATATACATTATAAACAATTTGAATACTACATATTAATAATATTTACATGTTTACATATTTAATACTTCAATAATTACATATAATTAAGTAAATGAAATGAAAACAAATAAGTCAAAATAAAGAAATATATGAAGTAAATATTTCAATAGTAAGGTCAACCAAATAAGGTCAATATTTGTGAGAGTATGCAAGCAACAATATATACATCTATTGATTTTCAAAACCTAATGAGATATTATACACGTATAAACTTAAAATCAAGGACCACATTAAGGACATATTGAAGTAGTATTACTTCAAATACCTACGCAATTCAGATATTAATATAAAATTCCAAACATTCCTATTCAATACAGAGTAAAACCTCAAATAATAAAATAAAAGTAAAATACTGTTTATATATGATGATATTCACGTGTTAAACATCTGCAATTTCATTATAATTTAATACAAATTATAATTATTATTTGTAGTTATTAAATTATTATTCGGTATTCAATAGTGTTTTAGCACAAAACATGTATTTGAACTGTTGTTGGTATGTTATTAGAAATATAAATTAAAATTAAAAATTTAGATGGAGTGTTTATTTTTCGAAATCTTAAAAATTATTGTGACAAAATAGTATGAAAGACAATTATTGATTTTTAGATTCAAAACATGAATTTTGGTTTTTAAAATTTGCATAATTAAATATAACTTTCTCTCAGTTTTACAAATATGTAAAAATTGGAATTAATACACTGTTTGAACTGTAATCATCATGTAACAGTGTTTGTGAAACACAAAATGTGAATAAAAATATAAATGTAAAAAGTCGTAATTATAATTTGTATGCTATATAACATTTGTTTGAGTTTTTTGTTATTCCTAGTATAGATTATATGATCAAAATAAACAAGGCTACACTTCCAAGGGAATAAAAAACGAATTATGATACTTACATAATGTTATGATTTTAGTATTAATAATATTATATTCTAAGCCGGCATGATTAAAAAAAACGAAGAAAACTCTTTTCGCAAGGTTCCACTCCAAACTCACCACCTCAACCAAACGTAATATTTTAAATAACAAAATCAAAAGACATTAACACAGATGCAACGCAGCTACCAGCAAGACGCATAACATCACATCTTTTAATGAAAACATGTGACGCAGTGAATACCCCGACAACTTCCTCGATAAGAATAATCAGCGAACTCCTTATAACCACAATCAATCACCAAAACCCCTTGTTTACTGTGAGTTCCCCGTCATTAGCGGTCACGCTGAAAACCTTCAAGAAATTTGACTTATCTGTCCAGATTTTTAGAAGATCATTCACTCTTCGAAATGCCCTCAAAGACAAAACACCCGCCAGAATGCAGCCTCCAAAATTGCAGCAGAAAAATGACAAGTGTCTCACAAAAAACTGTGTATATATGAACTTATCTGCTCCAAATGCAATCTTTCATACATCGGTAGCAGCAAGCGACCCCTTCATCAACGATACAAAGAGCACCTCAACAACCCGAAAAGCTTAGTACATCAACATTATCAAATATGCAAATATGCAAATCCGATACGCAAGTCAAAATTCTTAATAAAGAAAGTGATCCGGTGAAACTCCGATTCAAGAAGGTTCTGTCGAACAAGTGTTTCAACCCTGCCATCAACAACAGCCATGAAAGTGAAGAATTATTTATTTAGTTTCTATCAATTTAAACTCTGCTTATTATTCACTTCCGTTTATTTAGTTTTTAATCGATTAAAATCTCGTGAACAATGTGTATTGCATTATAGTCTTACGCATAAAATTGCTTGCTAGTTGTATTCTTTATTTTAACCCATCGAATAGGGAGTAAATCTACTATTGATCTCCGAAATTTCGAGTATCAATAAAATATTTGAAGTATTGTTGACTTTATTATTTAATATTATTATGTATTATTTTATTATACGTGCGTATCCTATATATATATACAATATGTACAGATAGCCACAATGTAAAATGTTGCTAGTAAAAAGATTATAACAAATCAATTTAATAATAAAATATATATCGCATGTTCGTTTATACATACATAGGTCGGTGGTATACATGAATCATAAGTAGAATTAAAATAATTGTAAGAAAAATTAATTGTCAGAATTTAGCTATTTATAATTATATAGCTCTGTATAATTTAATATTAATTTATTATGCCTCACGATGTGTATTGTAATACACGAAACATGTTGCTACCATTTCTGATTTTTCTTTTTTTATAGTTATATAAAATTCACTCAACAGCAAAATATACTGCATAATTTATATTAATTCAAATAATATTTTATAATAAACAAAAAGCTGTAGAATAGGGTAGCATTAATATTTAAATTTATAAACATATATTTACGCATCACTTATTTTCTATTCCACAATCAGGGTAAATTTGTTATTGTATTATAATAAAACATATCATAATATGTTCTACTATTAATAGAACATTTGTGATTTAAGAAAAACTACAATATCTTATTATATTTTAAGCAAATTCTATCATAATATTATAAACATAAATAGGATATATGTTGTGCTTTGTTGGCAATACCCATATAGTTTAAGAAAAAGTTGAAAGTTTTTATTTTATTTACAGCTGTATACCTTTTCCAATGTTTCATACACTTGATATAAAGCTTAACGCGAAACTTCGTTGTATCAAATATACTACCTTAATACCCTTAAACAGTGTTCTACACCAACTTTCTACTTTTTCATAAATAGATATCTTAAGTTTATGAAATCTCGAAAATTATTTTTTAAATAGTACCTATATTAGGTATCGAAATCTATAGGGCAATAGGTTTTTTTTTCATTCGAGCACTAAATTTCAGAACTTATATAAGTTATAATCGCTGTGAAACATTACCACGCGTCAGTGACAGTTTCTGCTCACAATAACAATATATCATGTAATATGATATGATATGATATGATATGATATGATATGATATGATATGATATGATACGATATGATATGATATGATATGATATGATATGATATGATATGATATGATGCGCTACGATATGATATGATATGATATAATATAATATAATATGATATGATATTGTATGATACGTTATGTTTTTATATGATGTGATATGATACGATATGATATGATATTGTATGATACGTTATGTTTTGATATAATGTGATATGATACGATATGATACGATATGATATGATATGATATTGTATGATACGTTATGTTTTGATATGATGTGATATGATACGATATGATATGATATGATATTGTATGATACGTTATGTTTTGATATGATATGATACGATACGATATGATATGATTCGATATGTATGAGTGTCTTAAAATAATTTTGAATGTTTGTATAAATGCACTAAGGAAGATTTAGTTATTTTATCTAATTTATAAACTCTCTTCACCTTTAAACCATCTCACTGTGTAAGTTAGCACATCACGTGAAGAAACCGTCTCTGTGGTCTAATCACTGGTAGAGAAGCTATTATCTATTAAATATTTTACTATTTCTTTGAGATTCCGCATACTGTAAATGATAAAGAAAATATTTAAATTTAAGATCTATTTTTTATAGATTTAGAATTATAGAGAGAATTATCTACCACCATTATGAGCTCTTTTTTTGCGAGTAATTCTGATACCACTATAGCGAATCCCGATAAATATAGTAGGTAGTACATATCCTTCTTTTTCGATCAGAATAAATTGCTTTACTCCATGAATACGGCCGGGATACTTATTACAAAACTCATATTTAGATTTTGTCCTCATTGGTCTTCTTTGATGCAAATAGTAGGTTGTCCATAATATGCCCATCCCGTCATCAGCTAAGACATATTCTGTCTCCCTTCAAATATTCTTGAAAGATCAATTTTAAATGAGCCATTACACGCATTATACTTTCTTTGAGCTGATTTGGCCTCGCTGGTGTTCAACCTGCATTGAAATCGAAGATAGCTCCTTAAAAATATTTAATTGGCCATTCAGGTATCGACTTAACGTTGTACTCATTGATTTGTGTGATATTGCATTGCGGGCTTTTCTAGGAAATAAATGTGGCGTCCTTAAATTTATTTTAAAGTTAAGTGTTTTTTTCTGGAATATACCTACTCTGAAACTATTGCATCTTCAGCGTGTTCTGAGAAACAATAAGAGATGGTACATCCATTTTCATTTCGGATGACAATCATCCGTTTCTTGAAACTTCATCACTATACTTCTATCTAGCAATCTCTTTCTTCATTCCTGTGTATAATATAGCTTATCAGCTAATGTAAAATAATTTTTAACTTATAATATTAATTTTGAGAAGTGTCAGCGTCTGTATTTGATTTTAAAATTTGATTTACACAAACACTTACTTTGTTGGCACTGTTATCAAATTATAATCTCAAATTATAATATCTGATTATGATAACAGTAACTCTTTGATCTAATAATAATAATAATCTCTTTAACAATCTGTTTGATTAAAGTATTTACCATTTACAACCAATAAAAAGACAATCAGAACAATAGAATAATTATTAGGAACTGTGTATTCGATTACAAATGACTCATTAGCTATCAGGCTTCAATCATTTAACCGAATTTACCTCAATATTTGGTTAGTATTTAATGACAATTTATACGTACCAAATATAGGATTCCAATCCTCAAGAGGCCCACCCAAGAACACTTCTAATCCCATTTTCCGTTGGCGCCCAACCAACTATCTCCAGCCCCCGACAATTTTTGATTTCTCATAACTTATTGTTTTCATCAATGGAGATTTCAAAATCCAAATTCAAATCAAAGTTGAAAAAACACAATCAGGCAAATTACAAAACATCATGCCAGAAAGTTCACACCTAACTCTAAAAAGATCACAAAAACTTAATTTCACCAAAAGATAAAAATCAATTCTACTCACAATATAAATTCGTACAAATAAATCAATCAATTCTCTCAAACCTATATCTAGCATCACATGGACGAACAGTAGCAGAAATCAATATAACTTTCCACTTAACAAACATCAATAAACGTATAAATTCTCATGTATATTGGGAACAGCACTAAATCAGGTGCAGACATTTTACGAATATTTGATATGTTCTCATATTCAAAGAATGTTCATACTTGTGGAATTTTTAATTTGCAACGAAAAATGCGCTTACAAAATAAAATGGACTATCTAATTCTTCAGTTATTATAGATACAAAAAATTACCATCTATACGTACGAAATAAAATAGACTATTTTCTTAATGATGTAAAAATATTTGATATCTACAATACGAATAAAATATTTAAATACACTATTGCAAATTACAGTCTCGTGTTCGAAAAAAAGTGTATTTATTTTGCCGCCCTCCAAATAAATGTACAATGTCACCTGCGATTTAATTTTAAACCACTTTTGCCATCCTGTATCTACTAAAATTGCCACCCATAAAAATATTAAATATAGTGGGGGCACCTGCGCTGTTATTATGTTCTGGATTTATGTTAAATTTTGGATAATAAAAAAATAGATTTAATAATCGTTTAGTTTATGTCGAAGAAGTTTGAATTTTATGTGAATAAGCGTTTCTATTTTACTTTAAAAATGTAGTATTTTAAGGTATTTATTAGTGTTGTATATTTAATAATGTCCTTCGTTATGTTAAGAAAAATAAAATACGACACTC
Organism: Invenusta paracnida; assembly: GCA_036023295.1. Classification (NCBI taxonomy): domain Eukaryota; kingdom Metazoa; phylum Platyhelminthes; order Proseriata; family Coelogynoporidae; genus Invenusta; species Invenusta paracnida. The sequence goes on from JAYRBW010102825.1 coordinate 17,334, forward strand.
ATTTTCCCACTAAATGAAAAATTATGCAACATTCAAAAATGATTTAAATTTGTAATCGTAAATTAAAATCTTAATAACAATTTTGATCTTTTTATTATTATTATATAATTACTTATACACATGCATATAAATATATATATATATTTAAACTATAACTTTTCTAATATAATATGCATGGAAACAGATATCTCCATGGAAATTTGATAAGGTTTTGCTTAAAAACAGTTTTACTGACGTAAATCTTAGTTATTAAATTTTTAATGAGATTAAATTTCATGTAGCTATAGATATCATACCCAATGTTGTAATTTTATTGACGTAAATCTTAAAGTTATTAAATTTTTAATGAGATTAAGTTTCATGTAGCTATAGATATCATACCCAATGTTGTAATTTTATTGACGTAAATCTTAAAGTTAATACATTTTTAATGAGATAAAGTTTCAAGTATATCTTACCCAACGTTTTAAAGTTGCCATTAATTCGAGAATAAATCTTTTAGGCTGGTGTTATACATATATATATTCCATTTATGGTATACATCTTTCAACATCTAAATTTATCGAAACAAAAAGTATTTTCTTTTATAAATAGATATATAATGTTCTATAAAGTATAATTTCACCATCATATGTATGTATAGACGCATAAGCAATCCGTGATTATTAATATATTTAGGGTGGAGTTTATTACTTTAATGTATGTATTCATTTAGACTCTAAATTATTTTTTTAAATAATAGTTTCTCGCATTGTTAAATTCATGATGTTCAATGCACCGCTATAACTTGCAACAGTTTCGATTTATATAGAGACAGATATTTGTATTAAATTGAGGCTGAAACAGTTAGGCACATGTTTCGTTGAATTTCTTGTTTATATCTTCACTTAGAAGGAAAAAATAGAATCAATATACGTTTTCTATATTGTGTTATTTTCATAAAGTCTACAGTTCTGTAAGATTCTGTAGCAAATGCATTCATCTGGTATATTATACTGTTTTGAGTGTAAGTATAGCGAAATAATTAGTTTCATGCTATAAAGCAAACATCTTAACCGTATTTGTTGTGGAATTTGTCTTTTTGTAGATAAATGTTAATAAAAATGTAACTTTAGTGAATCGCATATGTATACGGTGTAGAATAGAATAGATTTATTTGTTAGAAATCTTTGACAAACTAAGTAAGGAATATTCTGCTTTTACTAAACTGTTGTGCAGTAATTCTTGTGTTATAAATGTTCTACCATGTGCTATTTTTTTATTGAATAGTTTCGGCATTATAAATTATATTTATTAGTATTTATAAAAAACTAAAAACCATGTATTATTTTCTAAATACCTTGTGCTTTTTGTTTCATTGTGTTGTGCTTAGTGTTCTTCAAAATAACTGTATATATTATATATATGTTTTGTACTATATATAATGAGTAAAGGATATAAAAAAACAGCTATTTGTATAAAAAAAATTAGAATAAAAATTCTGAAATGTTTATGTGTAAGCTAGCTAATAATTATAGCTCAAGTCGTATTAAGAATTTATTTTCATTGTTTTCATAAAGTATTAAATAGTGCTAAAAAAATTCCTAATTAACGCAATTTATTTAACGATCCATATTTTGCACCTTTTTATTTATCTAATTGGACTAATAGATTATAGATGCTATCGTTAAAATTTGTATGTATGTATTCAACATGTACAATAAATCTTTACAACTATTTTTTCCAATATTGAATGATGGTAATCGGATGTCATGATAAATATCGAGAAAAAGCTGAATATTTTATTTAAAAAAGATTCATAATTATTCATACAATTAATAATATTATATCAATTTCAAAACTAGGGCCAGCATCAGCGCTAGGGCCAGCATCAGCGTATCCTGTATACCTGCTGGACCCTATTTATTTGTTCATGTAAATTCATGTAATAAATA
>JAYRBW010102836.1:0-19266 GCA_036023295.1 Invenusta paracnida
CTCTGTTGTAATTACTCCCCACTACATTGTGCTTTGTCACGTTAATATATATATATTAAGCTCAGTCTATTGTTATTTTTATGTAATTCTTATCACTGTTCTGTAATCCACTTTTTGTTACTTTGTGCGTTTGTCACAATGATGAATAAATCTTATTATTATTATTAAAACATTTGCCAGGTTAGACATGAATGGCGGCCGTCAATGTAAACAAAATAACAATAATAGTAATTTATTTTTTAATTATCGTGTAATATATTGATTATTATTAATTAATTATAAAAGGATACTTGTTATATATAAATACTTATCGTAGTTGTAGTTAACCAATAACTATCAAAAAATAAATTTTATTTATTGTGGAGTCAAAATCCATAGCAACGCCCTTAGAATCGTTTCTCTATGTGTACTCTATGATCATGAGTATACTTATTTATTTTATTTCACGTACATTTGTCTATTTATGTATGTACTAATTTTTAAAAAAGAGCCATCCCTCGTGAATATTCGTATTTTGCAATAAAAAACGTCCCACCTCGTTTGTATATCTAAATTAAGGTCTTAAATAAGGATGCTTGGAAATGTTCTAATAATTTTTAATAAAAACCTAGATATCTTCAAAGAAAACTAATTGGATACATAGAGAATATTTTTATTGTATTATTCATAAATTTCTTACAAGTTCAATGTAAAGAGGGAACCTTCTATTGTCGAATTTCTTACAAATTCTATGTAAGGATGTAAACCTTCTATTGTCGACGAAGATTTTACTTGTAGCTACAAATTTCTTCAGTAAGATTAAAAAGCACCTCCACCCTTTCTTCCCACGTGACAGACGAGACACCTTCGATCACTTGACGACCTGGTTAGAGGATGCCCGTCAACACTCTAGTTCCAACATGGTGATCATGCTCATTGGGAATAAGAGTGACCTGGACGCGCGTAGAGACGTCCAACGGGAGGAGGGAGAGGCATTCGCCCGCGAACATGGCCTCATCTTTATGGAGACGTCGGCCAAGACGGCGGCCAATGTGGAGGAGGCTTTCATAAACACGGCACGCGCCATCTATGAAAAGATTCAAGAGGGTGTCCTTGACATCAGTAATGAGGTACTGATATATGTAAATGTAGTTTACTGGCTAGCGCATCAATTCAAAGGGATCCAGAGTTCGTTTGGGTTTAGATTCAAGTCATAACGCTCTGTATAGTTATTTTTAAAGTTAATTATCAAGATATTGAGTAAAACTATTATTTTGTTAATATTATGTAATAATAATAGTATTAGTTCTTACATTTTTATTAATAGTAATTATCAATATCTAAAAAATGGATACATTTAAACCTAACCTATTTACTTTTTTTAAGTGTATTAGATCTATATATTATGTACTTAAATTTCAAACTAGTTCGATATATATCTCAATATTGATAACTCCTTATTCTTAAAGCGTGTTAATTTAATACTTCTATTAAGAATCCATAATATTTTGCACTTCTTTGTAATAAAATAATTCACTGTCTATATAATATTCTATATCGACGGTCTCGCAATGAAAGGACTTATCTCCAACATAACAGTTTTTCGCTTTCACATAGGAAAACGTGATAAATTAAAATCTATTAACAACTCATAAGCTATACCTTTGTAATTTTGGTTAGAATATTGCTTTGCATACCTATTGTATATAAAAACAAATTGCTTTATGCTGAACTTTAACACAACCTTAGGAAATTTTTTGTGCTTCCTGATATGTATTGATTTTGGAGATAAGTCCTTTCATTGCGAGACCTTCGATATAGAATATAATATTTTATCTTCATTCGTATATTTGAACCATTCATGGGGATATATGTATTCCTCAAAATTAATTATTACTATTTAGGATTTTTCTTAAGGGAAATATCAAATTACCTCGTTTTTCGCCAAGCATATTACAATACATAATATATTCAATTATACATTAAAAATTTATGTATGCACGTACATTTATTACATGATTATTTAATACGTCCCAAGTGGAGTGTCCATTGAGCATAGGCGATCATCACTCGACATATTTCTTTTATTGGTTTTTAGAAATTAATCTTATTACATGAATATGTGATATTTTACATTATGCAATTTTCTCGTCACTTATTTTCAAAAAATGTCGAATTGTGTATGCTATCTCCGTCTATCTCTGCTCATTTCTCACTCCATTTGTCCTATTTGCGTCGAAGTGTTCCATTTCTTCCAGATTAATTATGACTCAAAAGAACAGAATCAAATTGTACCTTTTAAGTGTTTTTAATTCAGATTTGTATTCTTCCTGTTATTTATTATACTCTCTTGATTAAATTGTATTATTATGCGGAATGACAAAAATATTCTTCCGTGGAACCAGATAGATTTAACAACGTTCATTGTGTAAATGCTTGGTTAAGAATGCACTCTATACATTATAGCTTTCCTAAACTTATGGCACTTGACTAGCTTTTGAAATATTGTTTTAAATCTATTCCCTTGTATTATAGCCGCGCCACATATTTGCTTTTCACCTGTGCATTGACTACCTAAACAATAATGATCACAATGGTTTAGACCTATTTATGTTGTTATTTTCAACGTTTAACCACATTGCATTGTGTGCTTAAACGGATAGTTTGTATATTATATATAGAAATTGTACTTAAATTGTCAAACTTTGAGGTCGAAAAATCTGTACATTGGCTTATAATTATTACTGCTTAGGTATTTAGTTCGTGTTTTAAAAATAGTATAAATACAACAAATGGCTCATAGCATAATTTGCAATTAAATTATATAAGTCGCTCCAATTGAAATTTCTCAATTAAAAATTTTGTTATATACATTTATATCCAGAGTTGATATTACCACAAATTCTTTAACTATTGCTAATGTCGTTATACTTCTATTGTTTGCTGAATTTTTATATATAAAGAATTAGCGGTTGGTTTTGAAGTCTTTACTTCATTTAACTAAAACGTTTTACCGAGAAATACAATATGTCTACGTGTTAATATAGATTATTCGCTAAAAAATCAAACGTGGAAGTCATTTCATTATTTTATTAATTTTAGCTACTTCATATTTAATATTATTGTTTGCATTAAACATTAAGGAACTAATAATTATCGAGTTTTTCATAGACACTTTTTTCATTTATTTTGAAGAACATTTTTATTGTTGTCCCGTTACAATTATTTATTTTTTGTATAAAATGTTTGTATATACCTATACTTTTGTTATTTGTTTATATTTCAAACATACCTTAATGTATGTATATACAACTAATACTTTGCTATTCAAGTGTTTAGTAACAGTATATTATGTTGAATAACAATATTAAATTCGAAGTCTATAGTTATTTTGAGTAATTTTCTACATTAGTCAATTTTAGTTAATGTGAAAGTTGATTCAATTTGTTTTATATGTATTAAAACAATATATTTTACTGAAATATTCGATAAAAACGAAACTTTGCAAAAACAATTAATTTAGATAAGAAAATATTTGTATTATACTTCACTAAAATGAGATGATGTCTAATTTCTCTAAAACTGACAATTACTATAACTATTATATTCTACACCAAACATCTAGATTGGCAATCTAAGTTAAACGATGCAGTCACGTGTGTATGACAAATTGTTCACTACTGTCTAATTAAAAGCTACTATTAATTACTACGCCATATGGAATTCGAGACTATTAGCCAACCAAATTATTCGATTTGTGTATGGCAATGATTGCGTAATAATTCATAACAAATGTTTAGATTGCCAATCCCGATGTTGATGTATGTATAGTACAATATCTATGACAATTGCAATAACAGATTCCAAAAATCCTAGACATAGAATAAAAATTTTACTATATTTTAATATAAATATTTTTATGTTGTCGGGTCATTATGTAAATAGAAAACAACAATAAATATACACATATTATTATTATGATTAATCATACTAAACTTATGTTTAGTGGAATTAATCTTCATAATAATGTGAAATATTATTTGAAGTTATTTACTATCTTAATGTAAAAATAGCTTATATTATTTTCTAGTTTTTTAAATATTTATTTAAAAAAAATATCAAAAATGTATTATTTTGTTTAAATAAATCGTTCTACACATAATAAATGCTATTTTACTGAAGTACGTTATAAAAATGCATAAGTAGTAAGCGAGATGTCTTTCTGCTTCACCCCTCTCCATCCCCTCATCCAATCACAATCGAGTACTGTTTCTGCAAATAGTAGGGACGCGCACGACAGCTTATGACCATGTGCGTGGGCGTATGTGGCTCATTAATTTCAACTTACGTGGGAATTTAAAAAATTTGCACGGGTTATTCAAATCCTACCAAAGAAAAATGTAGCCCATGACGTAAACATATTATGTGGGTGGTAGCTACTGCTGACCAGTCTCCTAGCAATGTAGCATTTGTACTGAGAATTTCAAAGTTTGCAAATTTTATTCCAGCACATTGCGAAATTCAAATTGAAAAATACTTTGGAAGAATTTATATTAACAAATAATTACGTTTTATTAATACTGCGTGATATTCAACTTAACTCTTATTTAAGTGGAAAAGTGACGAACAACCTTAATTAATATTTTTAAATAAATCAAATGCAAACCATATTCACACGTTTATTATACATAATTTATATGTACATATCTCGAATTTCAGCAGTATACTTATAATATTGTTTTTTAAATTTGTTAATGTTATTTAAAATAAAAATTTTAAACGCGAAATTACAATTGAAAACTACGCAATAAATTAAAAAATGAGGTAATTTCAAATTTTCACGCGCCATTCAACAATTAATGAAAACAATATTAAATTATACGTACCTAATTAATATATGTACTACCTATCTTCAATTTCATTAGTATAAGAGTAGTTAACCAAATTAAAAACAGTTGTTAACTAAAACAAAATTATGCAAGAATTTTAAAGTTTGTGCGCACCATTCAAACACGTGGGTGAACAATCGCGCCGATTTTTTTAAGGCGTGGGTTTAATAGTGATAATTTATTTAACTAAGGTATCTTATGAAATTTGTGACATTCGCATGATTTGCGCGCTCCGTAACAATCTATAAGAAATTACATACTATCTTCGTCATATCGGGGCAATTATTATTATTATATTAGTGCTTAAAAGCAATCAATAAGAATATAATATCGCGCACTTACGCTCTAAATTTAGTTTTTAATGTCGCTTTAATTTTTGTTAATTGCTAAAAGTTCACTAATTGATTCTTAAATGTATACCCTGAATTTTTAATAATTCCCTAATAGTTTTTTAAAAGTAATCAAAACTCCTAAATGATTCCTAAATAACTGTTTAATAGAAGTTCCCTAAACTCCTACATGATTCCCCTAAAATGGGCTAAATGTTTTCTAGACTCTTAAATAATTCCCTAATTGTTTATAGAAGTTTTCTAAACTCTTATATATGATTCCCCTAAAATGGGCTAAATGTTTCCTAGACTCCTAAATGATTTCCTAAGTACCTCATGAGGCACTATAATCAAAGTAATTTAAACAAGTTTAACTTTATAATTATGTATTATGTCATAAATGTAGGTGTTATTAAAAGTAGCACATATCAATCATATGCGATGGCGAACGAAGTCAGCCATAGTTAGATGTATTGTTCCTCTCCTATTAGGATATGCAGCTTCGTACTTGTAAATAGTCAGCTGATGAAAATCGATAAATAGATAGAAGTATAGATTGTTTGTAACAAACCCTTTGCAAATAGATTCGTTACAACTATCGATGATTTTATTTGTTCCATCAAGCCATCCATAACGAAAACATTAAACGGCTTAATGAAAGGTATTTTTCGGTTGTAGAAATACAATTGTAGGCAATAATCTGCCTTTCCAAGTCAATCAGTGGCTTATATTGCGAGAATAGCGATATAATAGTAGTGAGATATCTTGCATTTTATAACAAACAAAAGTTTCTGTGGATATGCTTGTTGTTTTTACTTGGTTATAATGCCTCATGTGTAATTAGGGAATCTCGAAAATAACCTCGTAATTTTCGCCCAAGTTATATTTTAATAACTTTTCTTTGAAAATACTGCGTATTTTAAAATTGGAATTTCCGAATGACATTTTTTTGTATTTTTAATACGCAATATTTTTTACAAAATTTTATATTATTTGTATAATATACTATTGAAATTTTGGAAAAATAGTATATATATGTAAATTATATGTAATTGTAGCGTGACTATGGTTTGCCTCTAATTTACCTATTTAAAAGTATTAATCGCTGCTGTCCAGTCATTTATTTTAACTTAAATGCGAGTTAATTTGAATACCATGCAGTACATAATTTGTTAATATAAATCTTCCTATCTTTTTTTTTATTTAATGTTCATGATATTTGTTAGAATGACATGCGCAAATTTTAAAATCCCCGCGTAATTTCAATGACGTAAATTTTCACGTTGCTAGGAGACGAGTCAGTAGTAGCTCCATACCCACGCATAGTTATGTTATGATCTAAGTTTTGCACAGGTGGGGTTTGAATGAAGCGTGCAGACTTAAAAAAATTCGCATAATTTGAAATATGATTTTTACGTCGGACAGGTTTAAATTACACGCGCAAACTTTTCACGCACAAATTCCCACGCTTTTTTAAATTTGGCATCACATACTCCCACCACTTATGAGTTATAAACTGTCACCGCGCCCCTGCAATTGGCAGAAACTGTACTCGATTGTGATCAGGGTGAGTGATACAGAAATACACCCATCTACTACTTTCACATTTATAATTAATGGACATACAGCATAAACTATTATTTAACTATATCTCATATCTATTCTTATTGTATGACACACATCATGCTTAAACCATACATATTTAACTCATTGATTTCATATGCATCGCGCTGTGAATTTTTATCAATAGAAAATCGTTGTATAGCAACTGTTATTAATGGGTTGACAAACATAGTATATATATATATAATATATATATTTATATTAAATTAATTTTAAGAACAAATATCTATATTCAAGCAATTAAAACATAAGTACGTTTTCTGTAAAATATAACACATTTCATTTATACAATGAACTTTTACTACATAAAATATTTCAATAATTAATATATAGATTTTTATAATTGCTGGAATATTTTTTTTCTATTTCATTTCCAGATTTAGAGTTTTCAATAAACAGATAAATAGCTTTTTATCGCTTTCAAAAATTCTAATATTATTGAAATCTCTAAATCTAGAAATAAAATAAAAAACATTCCAGTGAGTATAAAAATCTTTATATCTACTAATGAAGTGGAAAAGCTATATCAATTCAACCTATTAAACTTAAATTGAACACAATATTTAAACTCAACAAGCTATTAATTTAAAAGTTATGCAGTTGCCATAAATTTAAGCAGAATCATGTTTCTTTAATTATTATTTCTCTTTACAAATCAATCTGCACCCGAGCGGATATATCTTTAAATTTAAAGTACTTTCATGTTTCAGGCAAATGGTATCAAATTGGGTCCTCAAACGGGATCGTCGGGTGGTGGTTTAGCCGGATCTAGAAAAGGAAACTCCGGCTCTTCGTGTTGTTGATCAAATATTTTATTTCCGAGACTCAACTATTTATCTAAGTGTTTTACAAATTTATTGTCGATTTAAGTAACCTTAATCCTACTAAATGTTGTATTACATACCTATAAATCAGCAACGTTTTGTTGTGTATTATCCGTAACAATATAATGGACATATTTGAGTGTACTAATCCTTCAAAAACGTTTATTTTTAAATTGTTGATAATAGCAAATGAAAATATACTCTTACATTTTTTCTGTTTTAACGTTTACTAAGATGCTTCACACACGTTTCATACAAAACTGTTCCATGTCACCCAAAATAAAGCTAATTAACAACATCATTTACCCAATCTGTTCTTACAGACTTGGGAGTATGTATTATTTTTGTGTACAACCGCAATATACTGATTTGCCGCGTTTTTGTGAACAGTGTGTGAGCACACAAGTTGACATAAAACAATCAGCATGCTGAATGTTAAGGTATATAATTAAAGACCACTGACATAGGTAGATAAAGGTTTCAGTGATCCTGTTTGCATGGGAAACAAATAATGTACCTACTAAACCTTGCAGCTTAGAAGTACTTACTTACTCAGTGAAGTAAAATGTTTCGTGCATTATATTATACGTAAACGCATAACGCAAAGAAACATGTCTCGCTCAACATGCACAGTCCCAAATTTACTATCACTTGCAAACATTAAGGGAACAGAAGGAATCCATGCACGCTTCAATGCCTGTCTTTTCTTGTTTGTATATTATTATAGAAGTGTGTGTTATTGATTATTGTATAATTGGTTGCTTCCCTATTCACACTCTCCAGAAGAGTCGTAACCTTCTTGTTTGCGCTCTCTTTTTATTTCTTTAATTATCCTTGTTTTTTTTCACATGCAACGTAAGCTTTTCAGATATCTCATAGTATCTCTTCCGTCTGTATTAGTATAGTGTTGCAGTTCCACGTTGACGTTTTACATGTCATTAGCGGCAAATGCAATTCTACATATATTAATAGGTCTATGTTATAATATATAATACCCACGTATTGCCATTAGCAGTATAGCTTTTACATTGTATTCTTGTTGAAAATAAACGATAATATTTTAATAATACAGCTAGCTAGAAATAATAAATATTATTGACGTGTTATTTCTTCTATAGTTGGATTCTATATTTCATAATTTTCTTTTTGGTGCATTACTGACTTACGTTGAGTGTATAATATTCACATGTTAATATTTATTTTATTAAAATTCCATGAAACTGTTGAACATTGATCTGATTATGTAATTATTTTAATGAAATGGACTTTAATCTTTAATGAAAAGTATGCTTTTCTTCGATATATGGATATGCATATTATGACTTAACTCCAGGATATGCAACATGCTGTTTGTCAATATACGTAATATTAATTAGTTCATTACATTTTTATGTAAATATATCCATGATATATTACATTATATGTTGAACAATATAGCAATACTGTTTTGAGTAAATAAAAACAATTCTACATTTCGATGGATTTAAAAAATAGTTTAATTAACAGTTGTATTTTCTGACTTTTAATTCTAAGAAACTTGGCATTTTACGTATTTATACAATTGCCTTAAACACTTTTATATTGTATATATTTACTTTTATTTTATTACATGAAATAAAATATTAATTTGTGTTATCAAATAGATAATGCAGATATAAGTCATTTATATGAAGTAATATTTAAACTTTATTTAAAATATCAAACTTGAATGTTTTTAGATGAAGTACACGTTGTTATAATAGTTGAAATATTTTATTTTGTTTCTTTTAAAACGTATAAATGACTCATGAGTAGAAATATTTGTTCTTTATAAAATAATTAAAAATAGCTTAAAATAATTGTTTGCCAATATCTAAATTATATCGAAATGATACAAAAGGACGCCTCAGTTTAACCATACTATTGCATATATAATTTCTGTGCACAGTGATTTATGCTCGATTACGTGTGTAGCTTTTCAATAAGAAGTGGCAAATATATTACCATATTTCAGATTGAAACATTTCAGCTTTATGTAATTTATAACCTGAAATAATTTAACATTTCAGATTAAAATCATACCTACATTCAATATTTTTTATAGTAAAATATTGTATCACCTATTATAACGTGTATACTCATCTTTATACAATAATGCAAAACATTGTATGTAAACAGAAACTACACAAGAAATTCTAATATAATTAAATAAATATAAAATAGTGGCAAATTGAGTGCAAATGGATAGACTACTTTTTAATTTTTTTTGGCCGATCATTTTTATTATTAGTAGGTGGTTTTCCAGCATTCGATTCTGTTTCTTGGAGCTAAAATAAAAATATGCCATACATAGGAATTAAAATTATGTCCCAACAATTCTAAAGCTACGTAGGTATATTTGTTGTCCTGTTCATGTTAATATTTACAAAATAATATGCATTTTATGAAAATGTGATCCATACGTTTCATTTAATTTATTTTGTAACGCAAATAATTTATTTTCAAATGAATATTTTATCAAAATAATATTTTACATAGACTGTACTGTTACTACTTTTTACCAATTTAAGTGATATAAGATTAAAATTTATTAAAATCATAGGGACTAAAAATAATATTATTATTGTATAATAAATGTTTTCTACATTAATAAGTTTCAAAATAAATGTACTGATATAGATCAGCTGAGTAAAAAAATATTTAAATATTTTTAATAAAACCAGCAGTAATTGCACGCAGACTACGTAATAGTTTATATCGTATATGTATATTACGTAGTCCTCGTTGTTGAATTTAAAAGTAACAAATGATTACATAATATTGCTTTATATTATACCTACGTATGGTTTCCATAAAATGGTTAAAAAGCAGTATATAAACTGAATTAATTAAACATGTCTAACTTTTCGTATCACTATAAAGAAAAAATTGTCAATCTTCATATCGTTTAGATTGATTTGTCAAAGAAAAATATCAATAATTTTACTCAGTGTAACAGTAAAAAGCTATTTTTAGTTTAAATTTATTGATATAATTATTTATTTATAATATATCTTTGACTTCAATAATTATAAAAACACAATTTTAATTTTGTAATAAATATCTTTTTACAAAATTTTGGTTTTTAATTCTATGCAGTTCATATTATGTATTTTTGTAATATTATATTAAATTATGAACTATAGCTTTTATAGCAATATAAAAATTATTCTTATTATAATTTCGTATTCAAGGACTACGTTAGGGAGAAGGACTCCACATCAAAATAATAAGCAGTGTAAATTTTTTGAAGGCCGATTTTCATTGTGATTTTAACGTATAAAATATAACATTTCAATTTATATTATAATTTATATTTCAAAAATATATTTTCCACCTATATAACAGTTTAGTATTTATTTTAACAACTCGCAAAACGTAAATTTAATACAGTATTTATTAAATATCGAAAAATAAATATTAAACACTATTTCTATAAAATATTCTTTAATTATTATCAATTTAATTCAATAAAATTGTAATTTACTTATATTAAACATTGGAAAATCTTTTGAACCATTAGCGATACAGCTTTCTAGGTTACATATTTGGATTCATCATTAAATTTTACACATTGTATAATAAATTGATCATAATTAAGTCTGCTCTGTTTACTAAAATATTCAAAAATTGATTCTCTTTAAATATTTTTAAAAATTGAATATCATTTGAACCATAGAGTTTTATGGTTCGTTCTATGGTTTGAACCATTAGAGACACAGCTTTCTATATAGTTAACATATTTGGATTTCTCATTAAATTTCCCACATTATATGAAAAATTTGAGAATAAATCTACTCTATTTACTAAAATATTAAAAAATTATTGAATATTTTTTACTTCCAAAAAATGAAAAATGGTTACAGTGACTAATAATAAAATATTATTTGAAAATGGCCATAATTATTAATACAATTTAAATGGCTATAACTTTTGATATGGTAGTTCAGATTATAAATTAAATACTTAGTACATATTTAGAATCCTTGGATTCTGTAGATTTTTTAAAGATAATTTTTGTTTAAATAAACAAATAATATTTTTGACTTGAAAAATGGCATGCTCATGCCCCAAAAAACTGTTATATTGTAATTAGGATGAAATTACATTTTTCTATATGTTCATAACACTTATTACAAAAAAAATACATTTATAGAAAATAAACCAATATTAATAAGTAGACATTATATGTGCAAATGTATGGTTTTCACAGGTATGGAGTGATGTAGATATTCTGCATACTGTTTGACCTTTTAGTTACCTATCAAACATATCAATATAGAAACAGTACAGCGTCATAAATAGAAGCATTCAATAAGTAATTTTTTTAAATAAATAAGTCTAATTGTTTATTTCCAATTATAAATAACAGATGGGCGATCATTTTTCTAGTCATGTAATATATGTGAATAATTTTGTATGGTTTTTAATTGAACTTTAAGTGTAACTAAAAGGCATTTAGAAACAGTTAAGATAATTATAAATACATTATTTATATTATTACATGTAGTCGGGGAGCATTTTGGGGCCGTTTGGTTCAAATTCTTCCAAAAGCACCAAATTTGGCTAAGATGTTGCCCATGCTATACTATTTCGATTTTTGACGGGTGCCAAGACGTATAATGTAATATACTCACCAGACAACAGTAAATTCTAATAATTCAACTTTTTTCTAAAGATCGTTTATTTAAAATAGGCCTTCAAAAAATTTATACTGAAACTGTTTTGCTGACTCCTTTAAACAATTACGTACTTTTCGTTCATATTATGCAGCATACCACCGGGTTGGGTTCATGGTTTAATAAGTAAAAAATATATGTTTTTATTAGAATAACGAAAAGAGCTTGGTTACTAAATTTCTTTATTAACTTAAATGTAATTAAATATAGTCAGTAAATATAAACAATAATAAACTAAATATTGTTGAAAAAGAAAACGCAAAATAGTAAATACAGAAATAAAACAAATTAATTTAAAATGGATAACATCTATATACTGTGGTCGATGTAGGTCCTGCTATAAAGTATGAGGTAGACAAATATTTAGAAGCAACTTAATCATTCGTTGATTGCTGTCTCAGCGCGTACCTCTTCTGCGATTTTCTCCGAGATTTTCTTTGTCCGCAATAGATTTCCATACTCTTGAGAAATTTTCTGGCTGTAATTGTTTTATAATAGTTTTGTGGCTTTAATCAATTTTATGAAATTAAGCAATAATAAAGACTAGGTTAGTCATAAATATAGACCATTTATAGTCAGGAATGGGAAAGACACAAATAAATGCTAGGTGTAATTATTCAATAAAATGTAGTATATATATACAGGGTGAGGCAAAAGTCACGCACCAAATATAATAATATTTATTAATATATTATTTTTGTTGACAATATTATTGACATGTTCAGTTACAATACAATGATGAAATTAAATGTTATTACATGTTCAGTTACAAAACAATGTCCAAATTAAATGTTCAAACTGCGCACCATTAGCAACGATGCAATGTCTGAGTCTCCAGTCCCAGGACCCTCGAACATTTCCTAGCATATTGTTTGTGATGTTTGCACATTCTGCAGTTATCCTTTCTTTCAACTCATCAATATTTCTTGGTCGATTGTTGTACACCTGCGATTTTTGGTGACCCCAGAGGAAGTAATCCAGTGGATTAAGGTCTGGTGATCTCGGAGGCCATGTTACCGGTCCTCGTCTTCCAATCCATCGATCTGGAAACTGGTCATCCAAATAATTGCGCACAATTTTTGCGAAATGGGGAGGTGCCCCATCTTGCATGTACCAAACATCAGCAAGATCTCTTGTTGATCTAATGGCTGGAAGAATAGACTCTTGCACCATCCTCAGATATGACTGACCTGTTACGGTCGATTCAAAGAAGAATGGCCCAATTATCAGATTTCCAAGGATTCCACACCACACCATTATACGGGGATCATGCTGGACATTGACATCACACATCCAGTGAGGGTTGGAATCCGAATAATATCGGCAATTGTGGCGGTTTACAGATCCATTCAAGTGAAATAAAGTATATATACAAATTACAGCTTTAATGTGAAACGCAACTACTACAGTGAATTTCTGTGTTACCTTAATACAATAAGAGTCTTAAGTTGCTACGCTTAATAGATGCGTTACCAAGTTATTCTAATATATATATACATATTCGACGTTTATGTATCGCTTGTTAGAAATCATAATTTTCAAAGAGAACAGTTAAAATGAACTAAAACGTGAATTACAGCATTTTATTTATAATAGGCTATATGTTTAAATTTATTTTTAAGTAACCTAATAATCTTTCCGATTTTAAGTTACTATATATGTTTTACTATACAAATATAATAATTCCATATTTTAAATCAATTTAGCTTTAAATACTTTAGGGAAGTCATTCCGAGATATATATTTCAAATAATTACACATCTTTTTTCAACATGTTTACATATGTTGAAACATTTTTTTATTTAATGTAGATACACTGTAATATACCTAGTTTAAAAAAATTCTTTCTAAATATAACAAAATAGTTTTAACTTATGAAAAATAATGAAATAGACATTTATTTACATTATATCCTGTCCTAAACTCATAAACAATACATTTATTACGTCCTCTTGTACATTTAGTTCATTCAGATGATGATATTTCCACGTTAAACGTTCCTAAAACAAAATTAATAATATTTCATTATGATCATTATTTTAGAATCTCTCTAACCAAATCCTAACCAAATACACAATCCACAAATATTAAACAAATATAGACACTAAATTACAGTTTATAATTTTCCTGCGATATTTACGCATACATTAAAATTATTTTTCATACTTATAAGCAAAGAAAATTCGTTATTAAAGCATTTTCTTAAAATTATATTTTATGTGTAGCATTATAAATCATACCCCGCTAAAACAATTTACATTCATACATGTTTTCATACATACACACATACATACATACATATTTGAAAACTTACTCAAATTACCATTAACAGTTATAACAAAATTCTCTTATATATATTTATGTATATACCTACCTAGTTAATTTATACATCTAAAACTTTATATTAATTGTTTGCTTTTCTTTTTACTCTATATATATATTTCATATATCTCAAATCTAAAAATAATATATCTGAAATAATACATTCTATTTTAAGTAATACATTTACATAAACCCGAAAAATATTATTAAATAAAAATGTAATCGTAATAGTCATAATAAAAATATATATTTTCAAAAAAAGGTATTTCCTACATTTTTATTGATTTAATAAATATATTCAGATATTAAATAAACCTACATATAATCTATACATCTATATTTCATTTAAAAGCATAATTTTTGATATTTACGTTACACTTATTTTGCAATATAATTAGATTATAATGTTCACTATTTTGATAATTTTTAAACAATTTTTTTTTTAAATGTGTTAGTGCTTTTATTGAAATTTCTAAATAGTACTTAACTTTTTAAATAAAAAATAATCACATAAAACTTAATTGAATTAGAATAGAATGCAAATTTTAATCTCATTGTTTTGTTTATATTACTTTATTTTTTAGGTTTTACATAAAGCACATAATGTATATAAAATTAAAGTTTTCATTATGAAAATATATTACTGAATGTAATACTAATAGAATTATAATATTTATAATAGAATTACTATAAATATTTGTTTTTCTTCATTGTCTATACTTATATGTATGTCTATATACTCGTATTAATTAATTTCTATAAACAATACAATATAAAACCGGAATTATATTAATAGCTTGATGAATTAGCGCTAATATGTTATGGCATTACATTTTTTCAAATTTGCACATATATAGGCATGCATCTTGTTTTAACTTTTACATAAGGAATATGCAACTATATATTAACCCTTAATTAACCAACTTATTTTAAACGATTTTCCATAAACGTTATTTGGTATGTATGTATGTATAGTATATAATGTTTTAAATGTTATGTATTATACTGTCCATTTTGAAAATTGTCCTATTTAGTCAGATAGCAACACCCCAAAAACCTATAATAAAATGTACCAGCTTTAATGTTTTTAACTTGGAATACTCTCAAACTAATCGGTGATCTTAAGTCGATCAGATGAGATCGCTACTTCACTTACCTCGCTCGATCGTGCCTGCAATTAAGACCATGTGTTTGTTCCCAGAAAATGGGCCGAGCTAAATTAGAGAATTCCACATGTGTACACTAGGAAGAGAACAGATAGGGAATGGAACCAAGATGAAAATTTTTTTTCGTTTTACACATGGCATCAAATCTCAAACATTCACCGTATGGAGGCTATAGTCAACGCGCACAAAATATTAGTTACTTACATTATACAAGTTATGCTACTTTTAACTTTAAAAATTATACATCGTATTTATACTCTGCTCACACAGATAAATGTAAAATAAGGAGAATTTGCTATTGATTAAAGCTACTACTAAAATTATCTGAGTTGTCTTTTCAAAAAAACTACTATACCTACTGAAGAACAACCCATCTTTAGCAACGAATTCCTCTAACACTGCTATTGAACAGAAAGTTATTTATATATGTACATATATCATCATCACCATCATCAATCAGAGTATACGCACTCTTGTAAGAGGCACCCCTTTCTGGATTCCTTCCAGAAACTAGTCTTTCGCTAAACGTGGCCAGGTGTGTCCCAAACATATACCTATATTGATTACTAAATATACTAAATTACATCATTTTCACTTACACATAATAATATATTGATTTTCACCTTAAATGTAATATTTCCTCTATTTACACATTCTTGTATGTGCACTATAGTTATATACTCATGTTTCATCCTATTTTCGGTGTCTCTATATAAAATATTTTTTAACGAAAACAGTAATTTCAGTTTTTATGACTACTTTAAATTATTATAAACCCACACACAGTTGGAGACCAATCAGTGCAGTTTTGTCCCTATATAATTTTCCATTGAAAGCACCTTCTGCCAATTATATATTTAGATATAGTTATTTATAGTAGTTATATATGTTATATATTAATAGTGTATGAAATATATCAACAATTTTTCTAATATTTTAAACAAAAAATGGAAAATTTCACATATTTCTATAAGTAACTTTTTTATTCGGTCAAATTTTTTAAAAGATAAATTTTATCTTTTAATTTGTTATAATTTTGAGTACTCATTTATATTAAATACGCAATATATATTATTGAATGCATTGGAACACACAGGTAAAATAATTGCGAAACTGCATGGCAATGCTTTTAAAAGTATTTAAGTAGAGAATACGTCAATTAATATTCGTTATTTTGTACAATCTTAATCCAACAGAAAAGTATATTGTTAGGATTGCCATGCCGTAGTCAAAGGAATGACTAGGCATTTATATTTATTTATGCCCTTTGACTAGGCATATATTACACTTATGTCACCTATATACAGATGTTTAACGTAGTATATTGTTTTACTATTTTAGGGCATTTAATGCCATGTGCATACGGCTTATTTAAATGCAAATGATCTAACATTTTACAATTACACCAATTTGAATTTCATTTCATCATTAAATTAGCCTAAAATCCGGACATAACTGAAACATTTCTTCGAAATATTGTACATTTCATATATTATCTTATACAAAATAACTATTCAAACATATTGATAAATTAAAAAAATGTTCAACGGCAGTATCAAATCATATATCATATACCTTCGCTGACATATCTATAATGGTAGAGCGCTTAACGATGAAGTGTTAACAGAATGAAGGTGTCAGTTGTGATTTGGTGAAAGGGTAACGAACTGACTCGCGCAAACTGATGCTTGCCAAAAGTCCCCCATTCTAATACTGTAGATCAAGACGCAATGCCAATCGAGATACACAGTTGAGGGAGCCCATATACTCTGATTGCTTGCTTACTACAAGTGTGCACAAACTTACAAGATCAGTCTATTTGGGATGAAAAATAAGGTTCTCTTTAACTTTTATGGTCGCGTTTATCCTCCACCACCCCCAATCCCCACTCCCCCAGCCTCCACTCCGACCCACATGCACCCAGATTCGCCCATCTGATCAACTGTACTTCATCTACCCTCCTCATATGCATCAATTATGCGGCAGAAATGTTGTAGAAATATTTTAAGAATCGTTCGTGTTTAGGTTATACTTTATTTCAATGCGCCAGCGTTAACATCCTCTTTCTTTTTCAGTAACATGTCCACATGTATTAATACTTACGCTTCGATCACCATATCATAGAATCTGTGAACTAACCTATCGTAAGCTAGAATGGATCTCCACACACAGGTACCTACTACCATCAGCGCTATCGGGAATTGTACTATCACATTATGTGGATAGTACCACCATAGAAATATTACGCTTACAATTTGTATGTATATTATGTGTTGCTTGGCATTTTCAATCTGGAAAGAAAATAACATCTACTAGCTTAGGTAAACTTACTCGGAATCATTACGTGCGTCAAACAGGGCTCTTTGTGTAAACATTTATTAGGCAAGTAGAAGCATAATTAATGTGCAAATGTTTACTCCGGCCGGAAGGATATGTACCTACATTGGGCCTTGTGGACCACGCATGTATCCCTATTCAATGTTTAAGTCTTTATCTTTACATGAAAAAGTTTTTATATTACAAGTGAGAATATTCTAAGCATACAATATAGCCCCACTATAGACTTGGGGATACCTTGCCATATTATGACGATATAAGGGGCGTCAGTTCAGTCATATTTAATGAAACGAAAACTTTATAGATGACGGCTTATTAATTAATTATATACGGAGGAATATACGGTCATACCACACTATTTCATACATTTTAATGCACGCTTGCTAAGATTCATCCTTGTATACTTCCAAGTGATCCCTTTATAACTGTATACTTTGGTCATGCTTTTTTGTGTTATTTATATACATATTATAAACATATTTTTGCCTACAAAGAATAAAGAAGTATGCCAATTCCTTTCAATTAAAAGATTTTAAAATTTATAATACGTTATTATAAATATAATGAGAATATATTTGAAGTAACCATTTAGATTTAGCATTGAATGACTAAAATAAATTTAGCATCATTTAAAATTATGCTCATTAATAGTAAGCTTATAATATAAATTAAGAAATTGTGAGTTATTTTATTTATTATTTACAAATATCACGATATAAATTTATGTAATATATTTTTTAGAAAATCTCAATTCCCTATGAAATATTTATATACCTATAGATTATTCTTTTCAATAACATTAAAAATGTGTTTGAATATGTTTCCATTAAATATATTTATTTTATTTATTTATAAATAAAATTAATCAATACATAATAAAATGTTAAATTTATTTATTATTAAAAGTTTAACATTAATTTAGTATTAATTAAATCCATTTGATCATTTATATACATTGTTTTTATTATTTTTATTTAATCTATATATATTTAAATTTAAAATAAATAATTTTAAAGTTATTTAATCTCAATTACTTGTTTAAATATATTTAAATACTTTGGTTATTTTACAACTCACTCTAAGGGTAAATTGCCAATAAT
>JAYRBW010102847.1:0-19266 GCA_036023295.1 Invenusta paracnida
AAGTAGGTAGAGAAAAAGCAGGAGTGTTCACACACGATGTAATGTATTGTATCGAGCTTACAATCAGTAATCCGAAATATAATAAGTAACAAAGTCAGTGAGTAACATTAATTTTCGAACAATAGATAAAATTTCATAGTCAAATTATGACCACCCGAGGCCAAAAGCCTCTATGTGCGCCGTACTAGGGTTAAGTATTAACAACTCAGAGACTGCGCAAAACAGTTTTTTACTGTTAAAGAAACTTGCTTTTTAGAATACTTTTTATTAAAGCTTTTGTAAATCACAAGTGTACAGAATTAGATAGATGAGTGGATGATTCTAATAGGTAGGTACTATTCAATTATGTACCTTTGTAAAGTTTCAAATAAAAATATAACCGAATTATGTTAAATTCTAATGCAATGTTACGGCGTTTAATAAAAAAAATACGACAAAACTTTAATTTAGCATTACATTAGCAAGTTATATATGTATATATTAGGCATTAGTTTTTCTGTTATTCCAAATTCTATTATTATCTTTGGAAAATATTTACTATATCAGAAACATATCTTTCAAACTTTGATGAAATCATGATAAATTTTGTCCATAAATTTTTTATCTTTAATTACTACTTCTCCGTAGATAAAAATGTCCTTTCCTTGCTGTATATTTATTGGTCTTTGACTTAATAGTTGTCTATATGTATATTATATTGTTAATAATTGCACAATTTTATGTATAAATATATATAATCCGTTAACTACTGTGTTTTATTTCTAATATCTGAAGCTTTATGCGCTTTCTCACTTTAAACAGCACACATATATTATAATACACTATTTTTATTAGCTATATCGTCAATTGTACTTCCTTAACATCCAATTTGTAGTAGCTACATAGACAAGAAAATTCAAGTTAAGATGCATTCCATAAACTTAATACGATCGAATTAACCTGTGCAATTATTTAATACGTGAATAATTCTGTTAATCGAAGTTACCATAAAATAACCATACTTAAATATTTCTGAATATATTAAATTATAGAATTACTTGAGAGTGTTATAAGATTTGAAATTGGAAACACAAATTAAATATCCAGAAGATTTGTATTTTGTTCTATTTAGACGATTTTTTCCTATCCTTTAATTTTATTATAGTACCTATTTTTAATATAATATCTAATAGTTTATATTATATGACTAATAAAAACTATATAACGTGTTACACTGTAGCTGTAATATATATAATAAATATTGTATAAACTCCATATTTTTCTTTAATACGCATTAAAACATTATTTCAATTTTTATATAATATCATTTATACAATTAAAAAAATGCTATAAAACATCTAAATGAAAAAGAAATTGTAAATGAATTTTTGATTTATAAATTTAAATTTTTGCTTTAGCTAAGTACTCACAATTAAAGATTTTAATGTATGTTTTAATTTTTTATAAAAATCTATGCAATTATTGCATGAAAATATACTTTTCTAAAAGTGACATTTGAATCGTTAAAGGCAAGCTTTGATGTTATTGTAATATTTTTGGGATATTAGCAGAAGCCTACGGTTTTTAACGATCTAACATTCTATCTATCGAAAGATTTTAGTATATAATAAATAGTTTTCTTATTGATTCATGTTTTATTAGATATGTAAAAATTTTTGACTGTATTCGTTTTAAAGCATTTTAGAAGTTTAAATGTTCTATCTAATTTGAAAACTATATATTTAGTTTGGATAATTTTAGAGAGAACGTGACATGTCGGGCCTATCAAACGTCATCGACAGCTATAAAGAAAAATGCGAGGTATTTTTCTAAAATATTTCATATATAATTTTTTCGATGTTTTTTAATGGTTATATATTTGTATTTTCTAGATTTTGACAAGAGAAAAAGAAGAAGCTGAACTCAAACTAAGAGATTACAGTGTTGAACTTTTTAAGTGAGTCTTGGATTTAATTTATTTAATTTCATATTCTATTCCTATTTCTCTTATTTGTTTTAAACGTTGGTTATATGGCTTTATGTAAGTAGGATAACATTCTATTATGTAATAATGGTAAAACTATTGTTTATTGCACGGAGTTTCCAATAAGTAACTAATTTTGTTTAGTTAATAATTACTACATAATTACTACTATTTGCGTTTCATTAATATAGGGCGGCAATAGAGAACTTTTTGTTTGTTCTTTTTAATGTATTGCATTTTTTTATAACTGTTATCAATAAGCACTGCTTGTCTTACTTTATCTTTTTATGATTGCATTAAAATAATAGAGATTTTAATTTTTGTGCTATATATGGTTCATGCTACTTTAAACTAAATTAACTATTTTTCAATCATATTCTTATATAGTAAACGTCTCAATTTACTTATATTAAGTATAATAATTATAACAATCTTTGTAAGCATTCATTAATTTATTTGATATGGTTTTTGCCTTATTATTTTGCATATTATTTACCTAAATAGAAAAACTGGTCTATTGTAATTATATTTTATCTACACTAGATTATTTGCAACATGGCGATTTGTTTCTGAAATCTATCGTCAGATTAGACTAGTCAATATCAATATTACTGTACTGTATATAACTAAAATGCTATTATAATTTATTCAAATATTATGTAATAATTGACTAGATGTATGGAGTGGATTATAAGTATAATGTATAATTAAGGCAGTCACAAAACTTTAATTAAATACAGTATTAGTATTATGTATTAATGATCTATTTAAGATACAATTGAGAATACAAAAAGTAAGGAATATATCACAAATTGACTTGCCATCAAACTGAAACTATTGCTGCTTTTGAATCGCTTATACCTGCATATCTTTATTAAGTGTAACTGCAGTTTTAATTAATTTTAATTATAATATGTAATCCGATTATTGACTGAAATTTGTTACTCAAATTTTACTGTTTAATCCTTTCATTCTTTCATTCTTTGGTTGTCTGACTACTAAAGAGAACCCACGCGACGCGTTTAGTCTTGTACTATTTTATTTTTATTAATCTAACGTAAGATTTTGTTAAATATGCTTCCAGCGTCGTTTATTTTCGTTACTAAATTAATACTAAAACATATAATATTTTTGTTGACTACTCTATCAAGCTACTGTATAATCCTTCTACAACGAGGAAATATTTAGATCCCATCAAAATACTTATAATGGCTATAATAATAACCTCGCATATAGCAAAATGAGTATATTTACACAGTGTTACCTAGTATTTCTAAGCCCATGAGTAAATTCAGTGCATCTATTGGTAAGAATACGTCTACTTAACAGCGCAATATAGTTTAGTATGCCGAGATACAAAAAGAATTGTCAAATCAAAAGTACTACCTTAAGTAAGCATATCTTATAAAGACTTTAAGCACTAACTTTTCTGGAGATTTTAGCAGCGAAATCCGTTTTTTTGTCTTATCTAATACATATTTCCAATATATTTATATATACAAAAATATATGTATATGGAAAATGTCATTAAAATGTCATGAAAATCTATTAAGTTTAGGAGTTATAATTAGGTCTGAAGTATAAGAAGTAGTAGAAGAAAATGAATGTAATTATAGCCACGAGTATCAAAATAGTCATGATTAATTTTTAGCGGCACTACACAATATAGTTGAATAATATCAAAATATGTATAGTTTTGAAATGGTAGCTATTACGAAAATCCCGAAACTTGTGAGATCATATACCCATATATCTACCTCAAATACCTACTATACGGAAATTTAGATATCGGTATTTTTAAACGTTTCATTCACTTAGTATAGATACAATGCGAGTTGGCTCAAAATTGTACAAAATTATGTGCAAGGACCTTACTTTTTTGTGTTCTATTGTTATATTTTATTCGTTATTTTCTTAGTTAATTCATACATATCCATAGGTGTATTGTTTTTTAAAACATTTTTAAGAAACGAGATATTAATATAATATGTGTAATACATATATGAGTGATGGGTTTTAAAAGGTTTGTATTTAAAATTAAAATCGTGACTAACAGAACATACTTTACGCTTTATACCAATAGAAGCAGAATATCGATATTAGTAAATAAAATGTATTTTTCGCAAATTGGTTTAATCATGTCGGTGTATCCAGAATTTCGTTTTGAAAAATCTGGCTTCACCTGGTTAAATATTTGTTATATTATATATATTAATAAAACGAGAGGAAAAAGATTTATACAGCCAAGCAATTTGATAAAAATTGTATGATAAATTTGGACGGCTGCAGGTGTAATTATACAAAATATCTGCACTCTTCAAAATATCACCATAATAATTTAACATATTGCAGTCTTCAACTGTAATAATAAAATGATTTTGATAAAAACACTCTAATTACGATAGATAAAACAAAAAGACGCGCTTATGTGGCTACATGTTCCTTACACAGAAGTCGCCTATCCCAATCGGTTGTGATGTGCAGTGGTGACATATCCATGTCCTCGATCAACGCCTCTGACCTTGATTTACTGGCTGGTCTCACCCCTTCTACTCCGCCCGCCGTCTCTTTTTGTGGCGGTGGTGGTATTGTGGGTAGTCTCAGCGGATCCACCACACCACGACACCTTCGCTCGAAGAGACCTCACCACCATCAGTCCTCCACTTCACTTGGGGGCGGGGGAAGAGCTCACCAGCCTCAGTTGAGATCCGGTGCTGACAGTCGGCAGCCTTCACTGCACCAGGAGATGCTGGATGAGATGATGCGACACCCTGGCCGGGGTGACTTTCCTCTCTGCGGCGGGGTCTCTATGGACTCAGAGGACGAGGACAAAGGGGAAGCGGAGGAGGGGGAAGAGTGGGTCGGAAATTGGGTTCGTTGATCACATAATTTCCCTGCCGACACTTATTGCACTGTATTTGCATTAAACCGTTGATTTTATATTTGTCTATTATAACTATTTAATAATTCATTTAATGTATATCTTATTTTGCATTAAATATTAAGTACTACAAGCAGGGTCTGTTAAAATACAGATGTTCGTTATGTGTTTCAATTGAATTCCTAAACTGTTTCAAAGATAAGGTTTCCTTTAATTTCACAATGAGCGATTCGATCCCTGTGGATAAGGAAAACAGAAATGTTATGACTTGTTATTTAACACAATTTTAATCTTCAATAAATAAAAATGTACCTTAATAGCGTTATTGAAAATGCATTACTAATATACATAGTTAAGAAGACTGAAAATCTAAGAGGGGAAATTGTCTCGATTTTAAGTGGACATAGTTATTCTATTTTACTATACAATATATAAATAAAATTATCATATTTTTGAATAGTAGGAATGTGTTTGAAGGCATGTAAAGTTTGATGTTTGATGTTAATAGTGTTGGGATCCTTTATTCAGGCCTGGAAATTATATTTTAAAATACAGATTTCAGTTCTAGTAGTTTTCTGTGGTGTGTTTTGTGCATATTTTACTGTTTACAAAAGTAACATTTCATTTTTATAAAGCACATTTTCAAGTATTGTTTGTGTATAATAAAAATGTTAAAATATTTTTATTATATGTAAATTCATTATATAAATTTGTATTACATTCTGTAATTTTACATTGTGCCATTTTAATTAATTTTAATTAATTTTATATTCAAACAAACCAACTAATAATATATTTAATATAAAATTGTGAAAATTTGCCTCACTATTCTTATCAACAAATTGCCAACAACTTCTTCTTATCGGTTTTTATTATAACTTTATATTTTACAAATTATTGTTTTTTATGTATATATTTAAAAATTTACAATTAAATATACACTATCAATTCAATTTTCTAACAATAAAAATTACTGCTGTAAAATGCGATAGTGTTTTGATTCAGTCTGAATAAAAAATAAAATAAAAACATATGCTGGTTCATAACGATAATGTGACCTTATACAAAATAATATCTCTAAATTAGGCATATATTATTCACAATATTTTTAATAAAGCATTTTCACAAATACATCGTTACAGATCAAATTGTTATTTTATAACATATCAAGTGCTCCACTTTTTTAAATGTGCTTTTTAGTTATACTTGTGTGTTACTGTATTTACATAGATATTTAATTGTTTCTAATTAATTACTCCATGCAACTTGACATCCTGATATTTTATGCGGAATTAATTGTAAAAATTAAATTTTGTGATCTTTAAAACGTAAGGTTAAATCAGTTTGCTTTTTAAATAATAACTAAACTTATAACGAATAAATGTATTTCTGAAGTAATCAAAATATTGAGTTAATGTAAGTTTTATTGAGATTTTTTATTTTACAATATTTATATAATATAAATATTTTGTGAAAGAAGTTGTACTTATTTAAAATACTCATTATATTATAATTTTGTATATTTAAAAATATTCTAATTTAACACCACAACGAAGTTTTCTATTTTTCTATTATATGTATGTATATATAATTTTTTGTATTTTATGCTATATTATCTTTTTAGGTGTCCTTAATGGCGCATTCTATAAAATCACATATTGATGGTCTAGACACAATTCCTTTAAGTCTTATAAAAGTGTGAGTTGAATAATTAATTTCATTATTATTTTATGAGGATACAAATTCGATTTAAACTTTTAACTATAATTTTTTCTTTTTTAGTGAACATATATTTATTGAAATTAATAGTGTTTTTGAAGGCATATTAAATTATTGTTTTTGGTCTTGCCCTTGTACAGTGTAGTTATATTTTTTGCAATTTATTTTAAATCGTCGTTAATCCTTCAAATCGGTAACCGTCGTTTAGGGGTTCAGAATATTCCATATTGCTAGTCATCTCTGTCCATCGCCATGGTCTTCAGATGCTCTGCCGTCGTAACGGTTACCTTGATGAAAGCCAACCATCTGGTTCTCGTCTGTCATGATTTATTTAACCTTCAACACGCCCTTGAGTTGAATAGATAAAACAACACTAAACGTGCCATGCCCTGCCGTTTAATTTATTTGGTGCTTTCCCCGTGGTTCATGCTGAAGGCTCCCAAGAGGTTGAATTCGTCGGCATCTTTAACGAACTTGTCGCTCGCTGTGAATTATTGATTTTCTTATTATTATTCCCGATTAGCGAGAGGGAGGGGGGGGGGTGTTAACACCCCGACCTCTGAGAACCGGGACCCGTTCGAGAGAGTCCTGAGCGAGAGTGTGTTACCTAGAAGGCGGGGACGGGAACCAGCATGGGCCGGACAAAAAAAGAGAAGATGGGTTTAAAGGTCTTCTGAAGGAAAGGGGCAGAAAAAGGACAGGAGGTTTGTGATTTGATGTTTTTCTCCGTCGACAACGCATGGTTTTAGTTTTTTTGACGTTCAGGAACAAGTCAGTATCTTCATTTAGGATGCTTGCCTTTTCAATCAGGGTTTGCATGTCTTGATGTGATATGATGATGAGGGTCAATCAGCATAGCGAAGGTTATTCACCAGTGTTTCATTTGTGAAGACCACCATCAAAAGCAAATGCCTTCGAAGAAGTGAGACATCCTTGTCTGACGCCCTGTCTATCTAACCACTCGCAGACCCCAAAGCGAAATAAGCAGTTCGATCATGTCATATGGGAATTCTATTTCGTTAAGTGTGCCTCAGGTGATCATGCCTTATTCGAATGCCTTTGCGCAGTTAATGCACTTCAGATATAGACTTCATCGGTTCTTTATGCATTTTTCGATGATCCATTCACTGTTTGCGATATGATCACGTGTTCTCCGATTTTTCTTAAACTCCACCTGTTCCCATGGTATTTTTCGGTCGAGGTACTGCTGGATTCGAGCATTGATTACGATAATAAGTCTGTGTTTGAGATGAGTGGGATCGTACGATTGGTTGTGTCGGCACTCTCTTGTATCGCCTTTCTTCAGGAGGATGACTATGACGGCTTTTATCCAGTTACACTTTATTATTTTATCGTTTGGTTTATTCTGATTTTCAAACCCATAGCGTCCCATCACTGAATCTGCAGCTGATATTAATGCATAAGCTTGGACGAACGTGATGTTGACTAGAGCAGTTGTTCTTGCAGTCCTGGCACTCATTTTTAATACTGCAATATAACACTTTATTTCCTGGTTTATTATATTATTCAATTTGTACCTACATATTTAATACCTATATACCAAATATTAACATATTTATTTGTTTTCAGTCTAAAGAAATTTGAAAATAAAATTTCAAGCATGAAAGGTAAAACTTTTTTTAAATATATGGTTGTATATTATATTGACGACACGTGTTCGTATAATTTTGTTTATTGCTATAGCCGTAAAACAGTCTACATTAATAAATAATATATATTCTTAATGTCGTTCACATAATGTAAATTTGGTATATTACTGGTATATTGGTATATTACCATACTGGTATATTATTTTTAGCAAATATTAACCATTTTTATTTTTTTAATAATAGCCTTTTTAAAAAAGTTAAATTCATATTACTGCAGTATATTATATTGTTTAACTAAACTTAAATAATCCCTAATACTAGTAATTATAGTAACGAAACAGTTAGTAAATTACATGATTTCTATGAAATTAATTCGCGTTTAGTTGTATTCACTGCTAAACAAAAATGTTTATCTTTATAATTTTTAGATAAATACAAAAATCTATTGAAAAAGTACGACAGCGTTCTTGGAGAATTGCGTGAAACATCAGTTCTGTTAGACACTGACATATCCAATAAAATAATCAGTTTAGAGGAACAATTGATTCGGGAAAAGAAGCACTGTCAGGAGATGGAGAGTTTAGTAGGTTACCTCTTTATTGTTAACTTGTTTATTTGGAAATATTATGGTCAGAATACCTCTCAACAATTCTTTCTTCGTATTTTATGGTTTTGTATAATTTTAACTAAGTTATAATGTAATGTTTAAGTGTAACTATTTTAGTTGTGGTTTTTATTATATTTGAATGCATGCTCAATTATAGCTAAATCATTCCAATAGTGATGTGCAGATGATGAAAATCGCTATACCACGGAATATTTATTAATGGATATAGTGTATTCTATTTGATGGTGCTACTCATATGTTACTATTACCTAGATTTTGTAAATAATCTAAAACTTGATTAAAGACTCACATAATGTTACCAGACCACTCTTCTTAAAACGTTTATCTAGAGTATTATTATACCAATGAAACTGAAAACATTTACATTAATTACTAACATACAGTAACATATTATTATAAGACCTTTATTCGGTCGATAATTCATCCGCAAAACTCTTACGTTAATACAGTAGTTTTTAACCAATAGATAATTTATGACTTACATAGATATAGAAATCAAACTACATTTGCTTTATTTATCTCAGTAGTACCTACTGTTTGAAATTATATATATATATATGGTATTCTAAGCAATGTATTTGTATGTATATTTACACATTTTGAATTGGTTTTATTCACATGGCTTTTACCTGATTTTTTCTAGATTGAAAACTCGAAAACTGGAATTCCTGTCAGCGTCCAAGCTGAGTAAATTATTGCATTTTAAAGTTTAACTATATTCATGAGTATTGCAACTATAGTATATTTATTTTATAACTGGTGTTCATAATGAAAACAATCATTTTTTAGTCTACGTTAAAGAAAATATGATGTTTTTAAATTTACTTTTTAGCTATACTATTGATAAATACAAGTAGTATTAGTATTAGTCAATGATGTGTATTATCTATGGTTGCTTTTATAAATAGTACTTAAATAGTCATTTTTGCTTTAGACGCTACATAATTATATATAGATATCTAGTAAACTACACACATTATTTTTAGAAAAAAATGATTTTGATAAATTTAACTAAATTTGTGTTTATCATATATAAAAAACGAAACTTTTTACAAGTGAGTAGTATATATTGTCTCGGGGTGTATATGCACAAAGAAATATAATTTGTATTCAACTCATCTTTTTAAATTATGAAATATTTACTTAAATGAAACGTGGTCCGTATGTATCTTATACCAAACTGTATAATATACCTGCACGTTATATAATTATTAAAAAAATCCTAATCATTCATTCTTGCTATGCTCAGTGTACAATGAAATATTTCTCGCCATAGGGAGTGCTTTTACAAATACAAAAAAGTATAAGGTATAATCGTTAGCTAGTGACCCAAATTCCATCCAAATTGGTTTAATATGAAATACCTTACATCGTAATCGGAAACGTGTGAGTTCATTTTTTCGAGCAATTAGATTGTACATTCACCTATCTAAACATACATCAAAATTACGAGATATATATTATGCATACACGCTATTTGCAGTTTTATAATACAGCCGAGCCCGTTTTATTGGAGAACAAATACCAAACTGTTGAGAGGTGATATGCTCCAATAGTGCGGGTGTCCCAATTAACAACTTAATAAATAGATGGATTTTTTGCATTTCGTTGTTTACGTCTAGAAAGAGTGAATTTCAATAAAAACTGAAACTATAATAGTATACTGTTATCTACACTTAACTCCGATTCACATTACCTGTGTGTTTTCCTTTACAATAAGAAAGTAGGTA
Organism: Invenusta paracnida; assembly: GCA_036023295.1. Taxonomy (NCBI): domain Eukaryota; kingdom Metazoa; phylum Platyhelminthes; order Proseriata; family Coelogynoporidae; genus Invenusta; species Invenusta paracnida. The sequence goes on from JAYRBW010102847.1 coordinate 10,532, forward strand.
AGATACGCAAGAGCGCTGCGGAACACGCAGACCATCACTAAAATTACAATTGTAACAAACCATTACGGAAGACCCAAATCTGTAGTTGAATGAATGTCAACTATTGGCATAAGATGCAGCTGTTTCTATCGGTCAATATGTTTACATCTTGTTTCGCCTTTCTCTATTGTCTTGTATGTATTGTTATTTCCATACTATTATTTAATATAATATAATTGGATTGCTATAGCTTGATATAATATACGCTAATTTAATTACTACTTAAATTTCTATTTTCAATAATTACTATGTCTATAATTTAAAAGTTGTAATGGACTAATTTATTACTGCTAAAATGCAAAAAGTTTTTGATTAAAATTTACCACAACAGCAATTGATATTGAAATCGCTGGTAAACGTTTTTTCTGACGTCTGAATGGTACGGTTATTATTTTTATAATGACTCTATTTTTACTTACCATACCTATCTATACGCGCATGTAATGGGAATGCTGCTTGCGTGGTTTGCATTGTGTGACAATTTCGCAATTTATTCACAATTCTTGCGTGAACACACACGTCATTACGCAAATTCCTCAGGCAAACGCAAGTAATGTAAATTGGTCTTTATAAATAAATATGTTAGGAAAGTGTATATCTCAGTTTCCTAGAGAGTCCTTACTTAAGAAAGCTATCTTTGGTGATCTGTTTCATTTTGGTTTTTGTGAGCTTCTTAACGTAGAGGGCTTTAATTATTATTGGGATTTACCATTGAGTTTGCATGAAAGGATTATAAAAATAAATAAAACACAATCCGCTTTATATTTTCAAGAAAAGCAAAACTAGAGTTTATTGATTGTGACTCGCCGATTTGCAGGCAAGCAGTAATACAATGAACTATATCATTAAATTTTAAAGCATATATGTGAGAGAAAGACTTTGCAAAATACAATTAAACAAGCGACAGACATTAATAAATATTGTCTAAATAAAAATAAAAGTTTTTTGGTATAAATTTTATTTAAAATCACACGACAGCTGTTTCAATAGAAGCCATACTCATGTATGATGAATATAGTAGCATATTTTTATTTCCCTATTTTAATAACTGGGGAACACTGGTCAAAATAGATGTCGTGTTGTATTTTAATTACATTTATACCCAATAAGGTTATTGTATATAACAACGTTTTTTGCAATAAATAATGGGTTTGACCTAAAAATTATCTGAAATAGTTTACATTTTTTTATACCACTTGAGAAATTGTTCAATTAAACTGTAGATATTTTGAAAAATACCTGTCCATCAATGCTCTTAAAATTATATAGGTAAGTATTGATGCGTGGACTGTGCATCCCTGATTTGCAACCACCAACATCAAATGATTGCGTCATGCAATTAAAAAGAACGTGTGCACAATACAGTTGGAAAAGCAAGATACTGACTTAAATGTAAGCAGTTGTTGCACTTGTTAAGTTCTTAAGGGGAGATGCATTCAGTCTCCCCAGTAGTTAAACTGCTTTGTCGACTAATGTAAGTGCATTATTGTCATGACATTTACATGTAAGATCTCACTTAATTGTGTGGAATAGTAGTTTATTTGTACTGTAGTCCTACCCTTTTTAATTCATAAGCACATTCACATTCCATACACGAGCCTTCATTTGTAAATACATACATAGTATTTAAAAAATGCATGACTTGCGAAATATAGGTGGTAGAATTTTTGCTACTTTTTAAAATAAAAATACAAGCTACAGGGTGCTCGTAGGTCTAGAAAGTCTGGAAAAATCTTTGAATTTAGCTATTAGTCTGGAAAATGTTTAATATTAAAAATTATTAAATAGTTTGGAATTTCATAAAACTGTTTTAATTAATAGTAGGTAAATTTCATGTATTTCAAGGATTCTCCTGCATTAAAAGAAGAGTTTAGTACTGTTGTACTAGGAAGATTCGTTTCCACTGAAATTGTATGGATTCAGAGGGCTAGGAAATCTTCTGGTTGAAGCAAGCCTTGCTTCTATATCATTGGAATATTCCAGATTTATGATCAGAATGCAAACAAAATTAGATCTTTGCATTTTGAGTCAAAGATAATTAATTGTCGTTTTTTCTTTCAAAGTTAGAGCCTACAACAGAAAGATTACGTTTTTATAGTCATCACAAAACCACTTAACAACTTTTTGACTCTCAGACTAAACGATCCCTCCTCCCTTTAGTTTTTATGAGCTTTTGTTGATTTTGAAAGAATTTTGAAAGTTAAACCATCAGTAATTGAACAAGAGAAATAAAAAAAATGAGATTAGTATGCATAAGAAAAATATATTTTAAAGTCAGCACAAGTGGAAATTTGTAATGCTGAAAAGTCTGTTATTACTCCTTTATCCATTCCAGAAATAATAAAGTTTGTTAATAACTGTGTTTTCATTCGTCAATGTATATAGAGCAAATCATTATCAATTCGCCTCAGAGACGAGTTGATAATAAGTTTACTAGTCTTGAGTATAATACAATACTAAGTATTGAATTGGTAGGCTTTCTCGATGCTTAGATTGTGCTAAAATATCCTCATTCTTAGAAAATTCCATTAACGAGTAAGCCAAAATAATTAATCATTTATGTGGAAGTTTATACATATTTCTAATCAAGAACTAGCCGAAATTGCAGTTGTTGCCCATCACAGTGATTTTGTAACCTTTTGCGAAGAAACAAGTATGGATTCATTTTCCCTCAAATTCGTTGCCAAAGACAGTTCTCTATTTACAATTGTCCTCATGATATGTGTGATGTTTTGTGGTAATACTTTTGTTAAAATGGGTTTTCATACCAACATGTAAGGGTACAATCGTTCCACACTTGAAGGCTTGATAACTAAAAGCTCAATGTTTGACTTGCAATACACTATATATAAGAATGCAAATGGAGAAATATATATCTTGGAGCTCACTCGAAATGTCAGCTTAACTGCTAAGTTTGTGTGAATGGATTTCTAAAAAATTAAAAAATTACTGCTCATTAAAAATAATAATAAAAACGTTTTTTATAATTTTTTAACATTAAAAAATACCTGCAACACTGAAGCCATTTCTGATTGTATTTCAATTATATCCAGTTATTTAATTATGTATATTTTTTGTTTTTTCCTTAAATTTCAACCAATCTCTTTTTCTTTAAAAAAATGATTAACATTCAGTACTCTCACAAAAGGATAAATTATCATTAATTTATAACAGATCAACGCTAAATATGTTTCAATTGGTAACGTTTAAGCCTAGCGAAAGAAACTTGAATAAAATAGAAATGTTTCAATGAGATGCTAATTCCCTAGGTGAACAAGTTAAGATTCAAGCCAAATTGGATCTAAGAAATCAAATGCTTTACAGACATCCTCAAAAAATGATCATTGTAAAGAATCACCGATTTAATTAAGTCCAAATAGTCAAAACTATGTTTACTATTTTTATACATGTATAAACTCTGATTATACACTAATATTTTGTGGAATTTGTCTATTTTTTTTATTTTTCCATTTATCTATACTTATGTAATATGCATACTATATGTTTTATATATGAATGTACATATATATGCTGACGCTTATTATGTATCTAAAGATGTAATATCATAGACAATACAATTGTATCACTTAATAAAATAAACTGATTGCTGTTACAATTTTATAACTTGTAGATCTGGTTTTTACATGGTAATTTCAAGCTATCTTTATAGGGTTTTGTTAGATTTCTTTCACGTATTTATCATACACATTTTGATTACAAAAAATACAACAACTCTTTTTGTCATTTATTCTTTAAATAAAGTCTGTAAAGTCTAGATTTTTACCTGGATTACATTTGAAATATTTTTATTTAAGAAATTCCGAGAAATTCCACATTTAATCTAGATTCAAAGAAACTCCACAACTTTCCCCAAAAATGGAAGTACAAAGTGGGCTTGACTATATAATGAAGCTTATCGTAAAAACATCTTTTATTTTAAAAGACGTAAATGTCAGGAAATTTTCTTTTCCACCTATTGTGTTTTTTAAATTGTAATTTTTTATTATAAATATAAATTTTCTTTGTATATTAAACGTTCTGTGTTATACGAATAGTCGTATTTATAATTGCATAAAAAGTTTTCTAATAAATACTAAAATTAAAAATTATCACATTTTCCAAATATTATTTTGTCTAAGCAATCTATTTACATTACTTTGTAACTTCTTAAATTAATACAATAAAATATATTTGTATAATTTTATATATGTTTTTTTAAATATTTAGTGTTTTCTAACTTATATTAGTTATATTTAATAAGTAATTTTTCAGTTTCATAATTTCAGTTTACTACCGTCAATTACTATGGATCTAATTCTGAAGGTAAAGTCTATTAATTTTTCTATGAAGTTAATTTGAAATTAATATAGTTTTATCATTTTTAGGATGCAGCTAAATCAGATTCCCATTTGCACAAAGTAAAGCCCAGCACCCTGATTGGTAAGACTCCTCCAATTAAATGATATACATAACATATATTATCAAAATATGCGCTTGCTTTCTGATATATATGTATATGTATGTATATATTAAACTAGACAAATATGCAATCTAATGCAACTTCTTTGTGAATTCAAATTCGCCTTCATTTACCGTTATTTTCTTTTCACCCCACTTTATAGTTAGCCACTATAGGCAATCGATAACAGTATATTAATATTTAGAGTGTAATTGCGCAAGTTATACCAAATCAGAAATAATAGTTTCGATTTTCTAAAAAAGATAGGTTAAAATATTAAATAAATCGATATTATAATAAATATTGACAACGTTATTAGTCGTATCAGCATAATATACAGTATATGCTAAATATTAGTAAAACCCAACCGTATAAAATGTTTTCTTTTAGATGCCCTTGATATTCCTACAAAGACGCTACACATACTGGACTGTGCCTCACGTAATATACAATCGCCGGGCTGTAATCTTTTTCATGACTTTTTGCCCAGCGTTACATCAACTGTTTTGCGTGGACAAGTGGATACAGTCTCTGGAAATCAAGAACAGGTAAACGTTCAATAAAAATCAATAAATTATCAGTTTATTAACCAAAATATAAGTCAAGCTGTTTTAGGTTACCTGTTTCGTTCAATTCAAAGTTACTAAGCATCTAATAACAATACGTGCAATAATAAACGAGTAATGTCATATATATTTGTTAATTAATCCTATATCCATTTAATTTTCCCAAAATAGAGTTTTGCGGGTTTTAGCGCTATATTCACCATTGTGCACCCAAAGGGGTGGTCACGAGATCACACTCTAAAAATGAGCCAAACATACATTTTATATAAAAAACACAACACTCTGACAAAAGGTTTAAGTTTTTCTATTTCATAATGGGCTATTTTTATTGGAATATGAAGTTAATTAATTAATTCACATATTCTACATGTTTACATAATCTGCATGTTGTTTAGATGATTCATCAATATTAATGCCCAGTCAGAAGGCTTAAACTTTCTGATTATCCCCTGCCAAGCATTGTTGAATATCTTGAATCGACAGAATAAGAAGACATGCGTTCAACCCTCTCCCCATCCTAATATGCTGTAGATCGGAAGTGGCCATTCAGAACAATATTAAAAAGAGCATCCTGCTTTGGAAAAAGAAAGACGTCAACTGGGACAGCTTTAGGAATCTAGTTGAGGAAAAGTATGACCAGATTGACAACGAGAATGAAAATATCGGATTAATAGGAGTAGGTAAGCTCAATTTTATCCTTAATGATGCTGGAAACAAAATAGTGGGGAAGAGCCATGGGAAACTGAAAAACAAAAGTTACATTACCCGAACAATACATACTACACATGATTAAGAGAATAAATTGACTGATAAAGACGTTGCTGGCATTAGAGAAAAATGCATGACTATAATTTTGAGTCGAAGTGAACAATATAATTAAAAGCAATAAAGAACAAGTGTTTCTCAATAACATCCACTTCCTCTAAGATTTAAAAAAACTGGGATTCATCCGCTCACTAGTAAGCTTGCCAAATAACAATAACAACCCGAATGAAGCGTGATCCACAACGGAAAAGCAGTGCATTTAGACAAGGCAAAAGCGGATGTATTTACTAAGCAATTACTAAGTCAGAAATCTGTCCTTCAATGCTGTATATTGGAACAAGAATAGAAAGTGCAAAGTTATACTTCGGAGGTCACATGTTTAAAATATCTCTAGCTTGGATTTCAGGCCACCAGTCACACCATTAAACTCTTTTGATCAAGTGGGACAGCAGATCCGGATGACATCCCTCTTACCTTCATTAAGACCTTCTGACCGATAGCTCAAAATATTCGACGACTCCCTCTACAGCGGACCTTTCATTCGGATATGGCGGAATACCATCTGATCATTATTCCACTGTTAAAAGCAGACAAGGCGCCATCCTCAATTGCCTCTTACTATCCAGTCAGCCTGACTATTTATAGTAAAGTACTCGAACGAAGATAGCATCGAGAATATTTTATGATAAGTACGACAAGTACGCAGAACACAATTTGAAAAGATCTTCAGCAAAAATCAATGCGGTTCTATGAAAATGAGAATCTCTGAAGACGCTATACTCACCATCACTAAAAAATCAGTGACGGATTCTAACAGAGACCAAGCACCGCACAGGCATCATGCTGTATGACTATTCTAAAGCGTGTGCCAAGAGTGTTGCGACAGAAACTGTTATTATCTAATCTATAGCGGAGCAAGAAATCGATAACAAAATTCTTAAATGGATCCTCGAATTTCTACAGAATTGAAACGAAAGTGAGGATCAAATAATAGCCCAATTGCAAAATATATGGTTTATTAATGCTTAAACTGATAATAAATGTTACACTTATATATAATTACTGTTTGGAGTATATTATTTAAAAAATATAGATACTTTGCGGTCTAGTTATCAAAATTGCAGTAACACAACCCCTCTTTTTCTGGTTTTATCGTTGAAAGTATACTATGTTGCGAAAAACTCAAATTATTATTAAAGAAATTAACTAATATTTCAATATTTATTTGTAAATTTGTTTTCCATAGTTATTGAGTTTCATATAACTCTAATAGGTTTCATGTCTTTTTCATAATAATATAATAAATGTTATTTTGTTACATTTACTGCCTATATTTTAAAGCATATTCTAAAAATTGCATATCTCGCTGTAATATAGTATGTCTATTGTTAAAATGTATAACATTTGTTTTATTTGTTTTTATAGGTAAACCGAAAAAGGTCACTTGAAGATAGTCGATACACCTTTCGAACATCGCGCAATAATAGTCGAGATATACTAAAGGTTAGAAAGTTATTAAAATTTATCTATTTAAATTGACATGGTTTCATTTTTAAATCATTTTCTTTCGCTCTTCTGTTAACACCATTGGTAGATAATAATGTTTATAATCGCATTATCTTGGGAATACTGTGAGCTTGACTTTATTTAATGTACACAAGTATTGATATATAATGAAAGATAATTAAGTAGTTAAAATATTTTCTTTATTTTTTTTACATTTTTGCAATCCTACAGCATTAATGCTCTTTTTAGAAAATACATCGATATGAACATATGTATGAGTATAATGTGATTCAATTTAATGGAAATTAAAAATTATTAGTTGAAAAGCTTTTGATCTTACTAGATTTGATAATGAAAAAAATTATATAAGCTTATTTATACTTAGTGATGCTTCAGTAGTAGTTATATTATTATTGTATAGTATAGTAGGTAAAGATTACTTTAAAATATTATCACGCCGATGTATTTAAATCATCAAAATGGTGTTTAATACGTATTAAATTTAGACCATTATTTTGATTCATTAATTAAATAATACACTAGATTCGCTAAAAAATCTACAATTTTTATGAAAATTATTATATATCTAGTTTTTATAATACAATAAAATTTAATTTAAAAATTTGTTAATAATTATGTTTATATTTATTACATACTGTGAAACATTTTATTGAGTGCTATATACATATTATTTAACTTTAATATAATACAAATTTAGACAATGCATTTATGTTTTTACTTAGTTTATTTTTGAAATATATTATCGTTTTAATATATCACTTTTGGTTCATTTTTTTAGGATGACGACACACATGAAACTTTACTGTGGGACAGTAGTGACAAACTTGGGGCCCAGTATGTTGAAGATAGTTCCGCATGTACAACGGCCAGCAAGGTTGATGTGTCAACCAATCACTGTTACAAAATGGAGAAGAGCCCCAAACCTCTGCTACCAGATTTCAATGTTGAATTCTCCTTTAACTTCGATGAAAACCATGTGATTAGGTATACTATTTATGTTTTAGTTTAATCATTTAATTTTTATAAGTTGTAGTCCTGCTACTAATTAGCTGTACATTAATTACATGACTAACAAGGTTCATTTCGGTCAGCGAAAGTCAGCGAAAAGTCAGGGTTTTTCAAAATCATGCCAAAAGTCAGCGAAAACAAGGGGTTTTCACAAAAAAGTCTGCGAAAACAGCATGTTTTCATAAGAAGGTCAGCGGGAAAAATTAAAAAAGTCAGCGGGAGAAATTTTTTAACAAAATATTTATTTTTTTGCATAAACTAATATTAAGCAATAAAAAAATGTTGCGCTACGCGATTTTATTTATGTTATTACTACTAATGATTCATCGGTCAACACCATTTCAAGAAACTTATTGACAATGTATTCTTGG
>JAYRBW010102858.1:0-19266 GCA_036023295.1 Invenusta paracnida
CCTATAAACATTATAGTTCTGTGTCTACAAATGTTCACAACACAATCTATAATATTGTCTGTGTAATTCTAAGTCCTATTATTGACAGATACTTGTAATGCACAAGTTTACTGCACTCATTATAACATTGGGCACTATCCTAACTATATTACTATAAATATATATTGGATACTTATACCTATGCCTAAGATGTTTAACAATTCTACATTAAGACCTTAAGTTTCCGAAACGCCTGTAAAAGGACATTTTTTATGCTCCACTGTTTAATGTAAACATTCAAAACTGTAGTAGTGCAATGTCTTATTTGTACTTGTTATACTGAAATATACTTATTTATATGGATAAACTCGCTATTTTTCTATCTTTCTATTTCAATCTGGGTGTATAAGGCTAATTAAAAAGTCAAGATAGATATAGAGAGAGATAAAAGTATAACTTGATGGACAAAATATTTAAATAAGAGTACAACAAGACCATTTATTGGAATTAGAAATGGGATTTGAGAAATGGTTAGCAGTCAGTTATTTGCAGTTCCACTCCAACACATTCTGAATGATGAAGTCCAGATCCGTAATCGCATCGCAGCGTTTAGAGCGAGTATCTTAGATGTAGCAGGGACTGTCTTCTTCTTCTGAGCAGTAGAAGTCACCATAGTAGGAGTCACCATTGAAACTGCTGCGTTCCCCGATGGAAGAGTGTCGGTCATGAGACAGGCATCAAATAGTGATTAAATTGGTTAATAGAGAATCTGTACGACTCTGAGATTGAGACTGGTTACATGATTTTCATCTCCATGTTGCCCCATATATTCCATTGCAGCGTAACAGAAATTGGAATCATCCGGGTCCGGTCATGTCCTTTGTCTTGATCGATTGCTTGCCCTCCCAGTCGAATCCAGACACTGTAGAGCTTCACTTAAAACCCTATATATATCTGCGGTAGGTGAGAAGGTCGGACGTAGCTCGGGGGAAGCCAAGTAAAGTTCTCGCAAAGCCTTCAGAAGAGTAGTAGTAGAGCCCATTTCTGAAGAGAGGTAGCCGTGCAGCTGTTGCTGAGTCGTTAATTCGTTCCAATCAACATTGGCTCGTAGATGATCTCGCGGCTCGTTGGGTACTGACTCATCCATGAGCAGAGAGAACCCGATTACCTACTCACTGGCTAGCGGGCGCTTGAAATTGTGAAAACTGGTGATTTCAAAAGTAGAGAGGTGCCTTTTACAGTCGTAGTTAAGCTTATCATATGAATGTTTCGCTCCCCCATTTTGGTAAGGCGATAGTGTCCAACTGTAAATGGCGGCATAGACGACCGTCCTGTAGCTTGCAATAAATAGAATGATGTAACAATCTTTCCGCTACTTTTATACTCTTCCTACCCTATCATTGGTTGAATGCTTACTCGATTGTGATTGAATGGGAGACGGGGTGGGGTGGGGGAGGAAGGTGGTCCAGAAACGCACTCTATTCTACTGTTTTGTTTTTCTATATTATATTACTATTATTATCTTGCGAAACATGAAACCATTAAACGTAGTTTAATTCGGTTCTAGTATATAATAGTTTTAATATATTTAGACTCATGCATATAAATAAACCCCCTGAAACAAATTGGTACAAATATTATATATATAATTAAATATATTACTCGATTTTCCTCTATGTTTCTTGGAATTCCCTCTTCCAACAGAAAAATCAAATTATGAAATAAGCAAGTGTCTTCTACTGATTTGTATCACTATGTTTAATAAGTTCACTTTTTTTATTATATATAGTCATGTTTTTCTCTTGCATCTTTACGTCAAGTTAAATATACTTTTAATTACCTATTTGCAAATGCCTAGTTTCGATTTTAGTAATAAACAATACTGCTAACCTAACCTAACTATAACGTATTTCATTTTTATGAGTTATTTCAATTATACATTACTATAAGTCAAGAAAACCGAAATAATTCCACCTTTCAAATATATGTAAATTACTTATGCCAAGGTATAGTCTCGGACAGCGCTTATGCCTAGTTTTTTGCAAATGCCTAGTTTCTATTTTAGTAATAAACAATACTGCTAACCTAACCTAACTATAACGTATTTCATTTTTGTGAGTTATTTCAATGATACATTACTATAAGTAAAGAAAACCGAACTAATTCCAACTTTCAAATATAGGTAAATTACTTATGCCAAGGTATAGTCTCGGACAGCGCTGTTTCGCTCTTATTAAAGCTCATCAGCTAGGCTAACCCCTGATAACAGTGTTAAATCAAGAAGAAGCAGTACACTACAAGACCCACACATGTATAAAAATAACAATTTGCATAAAATTTAGAAAAACTTTTGGCATAAAGTATCGAGTAGGTAATCAAATAATGTGGTTTTAAGGGTAACGTGGTGACAAATAATAGCTAAATAATCAAGTTTAAAACATATTATTTGCTTATTTTTTGGAAATATTGCTTTAATACACTTATGGATCTTGTAGAGTACTTCTTCTTCATGGTTTATTACTGTTGTCAGGGGTTGGGCTCGCTGATGAGCTCTAATAAGAGCGAAAGAGCGTTGTCCAGTCTCGCATCAGTACGAAAGTAGTATGTATATATGAAATCTCAGATAAAGTTGTGGTTTTCTTGACTTATAATATTGTCATGAGCGGGAATTGCTTATTACTTCACCACTGATATATTATTGTTTTCATGAATAGTAAATTGAATTACGCTATATCCATTAAACAATAATATTCAATTCAGTCACTGACGCTGATATATATATCAAGAAAATAATTCGTTAAACAAGCTGTTGAATTGTATTACAAACAACATAGTCGTCTTTATTGTTCACCACTCGTCAATTATCATTTTAATCTAACTTCTGTTTTATAGATCTAAACCTGAATCTTTCCTACGGATCTATTAAAATATATATGACCAAATGATGAAGGTCGTGTCGTTTTTTTACAGTCAGCACTACCCCTGCTTAATAGAGAAACCGTAGATATTTATTTTACTTTATATAATATACCATAGAGTATTTATGGAGAACTTATTAATTATATTATTTTTATTATATTAATTATATATTGTATATATAATTACTCGTATTAATTAATTATAGAGAGTTTTGATTCTTTTTGATTTCATATGCATTGCGTTATACATTTTGATCGATATAATGAAATTTGCATTAATGGGTAATAAATAAGTAGGATATTATTTTTATAATTTGTAGATTAATAATCGAGAATTGTACAATTTTTAATGTCCCACGAATCTATCTATATATATAGTTAGCTACACGTGTTTCTAAAATTTGTATAACCCATTTACTTCTGAAGAGATATTGTATTTAAAGTATTATTTTACAAAATCTTTATAGTGTAAGAAAATAATAGTATATCAATATGTTATCAATAATAAAGAAGTGTTGCAACCATTGAAATCGGAGTTTTGCTAATTCTGCAAATTAGAATTAACCGTAACGCAAGTCTGATCTTTAGAGTACACTATCTATCAGTACTGTATGATATATGCCAACTATATGTATTCCACAGATATTTGTTTTAATTTATATACTGATTATAATGTACATATATTTGGATTAATTTCTATGCTATATTTATATATTTTTAAATGTATTTTTAATTACAATAATATGTAAATGAGTTAGCGAATGCTTAATTATTGAAATAATTATATTTACCTTAATAATATTCCCAACTAAATAAACACTTATTACTATTATTATTATTATTATATTATTATATAAAAATGAATTAGGAAATACTTAATTTTTGAAATAATTATGTTGACCTCAGTTGAAAAATGTACAATATGTTCATGAAAATGATTTCCATGGTCATTCTTAGTATATTGATTAATTTCTATGAAAGAAACTCTGGAATAGTAAACATGGAAATAATTGATAAATACGAAATTTATACAAACGGATCATTAGTAATTTAAATTGATTTTCGAAAATGTATCAATGTCAAAGTACAGTATGATAAAATTTAACAATAAATTCAAATAAGATAAGTAGTGCAAAAAATGACACTAATTTTAAACAAGTTAATATTTTTTATTGTTATTATCGTAATTATTTCAATCGTGGCGGCATCCAAGAAACATGTTCTGAAAGCAGGCAAGAACTTCCCCTATATCGTCTCACTGAAAATGGATAAGCATCACTTTTGTTCAGGTACACTAATCATGGATACTTGGGTTCTCACTACGGCTAGTTGTGTTTACAACTATCGACTGGAAAATCAAGCTGAATTTTTGAGGCTAACAGCCGACATTGGAGAAGATGTCATTAACGTAAGATGAAACATCATTGATTACAAAATTATCATGCCTACATTGTTTCATCATAGAGTAAAGAAACCTTTATTTACTCCATGGTTTTTCATCATAGAGTAAAGAAACCTTTATTTACCCCATGGTTTTTCATCATAGAGTAATTATACATAGAGTTTCGACTCATATTGATTCCATGTGCAGTTTTATACTACTATTCGTCTACCCAAAAGTAGTATAGAAGTAGTAGTAAAAGATTTAGCAAAATATATTTTCTAAAATTAACAGCAATTAAATTGTTTATGCAGTAAAACAGGTTTAGATATGAATTATATTTTACAGATAACTTATATTGTATAAATATATATATATATTTGTTCTTAAAATGAATTTAATAAAAAATATTGAACACTACTTCTAGTCTACCCATTTACATCAGATTCATTAAAATTAAACGATTTTACATTGACAAAACTGAACAACGCAATGCATATGAAATCAATAAGAGTCAAAACTCTATGTATAATATTACTCTATGGTTTTCATTATAATGTATGCTTATTTATTCGACATCTAACAATATTGTAAAAGTAGGTCAAATGTAAACATATTTAATTCCTGTATTAAGAGAAATTTCCATGTAATTAACAAATACATTATAATAGGAATTTTATTCATTACTTTATTCTTAACATAGAGAATCATTTCTCTATGATTCTTAAGACAAAAGTAATGATAGATCCGTATATAACACTAGTTAGTCGTTAGGTATATCTATGGCTAAAACTAATCAATCGATAAGTATACCTATTACCGCATCAATGCTGAAGCACCAATCAGTCTACTAAAGCCAGGAATATATTAAGGAGAGCGGTAGCCTTGGGGGTGGGATTTCTGCATGTTAACTAAAAGGAAGCAAGTTCGAACCGTCATATCTATGTACACCCTACTGTAAATGTGGAATAATGTGATCTGGTGAACCATCTACATGTTTAGATAAAACAATTTGAAAGATGCTATTATTAACTGAATTTAAACTCAATCACTTTTATTTAATTAACTATATTTTAATGTCAAAAATAAAATGTATATATAGCAGGGCACGAGAAAAAATAGTATAGGTTAACATTTGCTAAAACTTTAACAAGATACGAATAGGAACTATACAATACTATATTCCGAACTTTAATACAGTCGCGTATGCATTACTAAATATTGTACATATTATTCAATTGTTCATTTGTTTCAATGGGATGTTCAATAATATTCATGAGGCTTATGTCGAAGCTACAAAATATATTTTAGTTTTGAAATAATTATAATATTTAGTTGTTTTTTACCTATAAAAGGGATATACACAACAAGAGTGTTTATAGTATCGGACATTTAATCTTTTAACCGTGTAATTCTTCCAAAATCTTGTTTTTTATAATAAATCTCACGCTTATAATATAATATCTATTATCCTATCTGTTTCTTTGAACTCGACAGAACCTATAACATTATACACTCACTACATTATATGAAACGTTGTTTATTTAATAATATTCTATTTCTAATCAGCCAGACAAGTATAACAAAGATGTTCGCAGCTTTATCATCGACAAGATAGTCATTCATACTGATTACAAACCATTACGACCCGATTACAATACGTACGATATTGCATTGCTCCTTATAAGAAGTGACAACTCCAATAAGTACTTCGAAATGAAGCAGAATAAATACCAGTGTGCATTGGCGCCTATAAGGGCTGGTATTCCCATAAATTATACATTATCCGCATTGGGTTGGAGTCGCTTGAATTTCGCACATTTCGACAATCACCTTTATCAAGTTAAATATGGCACTTTCGCAGTAAGTACATAATATGCAAGTACGTAGGTGTATTTAAAGAGTATTTAAAAAATCAATATATAGTCAATGAAATATTACACCCATAGAGTAATTATTACTCTATGTATTACTCTATGATTACGTCAAAGTAGAAGATTGCAGTAAAATTGATTATTTTAAATGATAATTTATACTTTAAAAAAGGATTTTGAAATATGTATTAAGTAAATATTAATACTCTGAAAATATTCATTTAATAAAATTCTTAATATGGTCAATTGCATGCTGCATTCATAAGGCGGTTAAATCGAAAAAGTATAATAAAAAATAAAATTTTATATTACATATATTATTATTTTTACCTCTTTGGTATTCATGCCACAGACTTCTCCTTTTTATAAATAGTCATATGTTTTGCAGTATTTTAACATAATAGAGAGCCCAATAACGTATTTGAATATTTTTTTAAAACATAATATAATTTAATGTATTTTTTTGTTTATCATTAGTACAGCTCTTCTATTTTTCATAATAGTAGTAGTATTGTACATTGGTGGACTTCTCTATCACAATATAAATCGGTAGAACAATGGAAACATAATACTAACTAAAGGTAGATATTTATGGTGAGGGGGTAATACGGACAGGCTGGCTATATAATTTATCAGGATGATATGAATGAGGGAGAGAGGTAATTAATTTACTGGAGACTAAAGAACTCTCAGATTAAAGAGAAGACCAAGACCAAATACTATTGTGGACGCTCTATCTCGCAATAGGAACCACCAGGCGTAAACTGTAAAGCAGAACAACACGACTGGGTCAAGCAAGCGCATAGACACATGCAGATAAAAACAGACTTCGTAATGCGCATTTAACTGAGTAGCCGAAGCGGAATTCAATGACCTAATAATAACACTTCCCGTTGCAAAAACACGATAATTTCTAACAAACCTGGCAAAATATAAGCAATGCTATTGGGTGAAAGGACCACCAAAGAGCAGTCCTAACTGCTTCAATCATTGATCGAAAAAATCAAATTGTTACTTACTACAGAGGCATTCTGAGCGACACATCTGCTCATTCGGAGATCTTGAATCCTAACTACATACAACACATATATGAAAGTTTTTAACTGCGTCCAATTAGTTTAGAAGATGTTACTGTTGCAACTAAGCAGACTCATTCAGATGAGGCATGTAGACCAGATGTCGTCCGCGCTTTGAAAGCCCTGCTACTTGACATGCTTGACCTGTAATACGAAATCACATATCAGTCCACCGAGGAACTCTTCTGTCTACTGGAGAGTCATAAATCGTCTCAATAGCAAAGTAAGGTACTTCAACTGTACACTTGACAACCAATGTGGAGTTTCACGGATGTGTATAGCCTCCAAAATCTGCAATCGCGTGATATTAAATCACCTACTTCCTTTCATCATCGAACGTCTGTCGCCCTTCCTATGGGGTTTCTTACCAGATAGTTCCACAATAATATAGTAGTACGTTGCAATCATCATCGACGATTGTCGAGCTTAGCAATTATATTTGTTGACTTTTGCAAGGCGTTCGTGAGTTGCTCCTCTATTCCCCCCTGTATCCTCAACACGGCATTTCGGACGTTCTGATCGTCTCGGTAATAGCCTTTTGCACCAGAACCTCAGCTTGCATTGGCAGAAAACACGAACTCTCAAATCAATTTAACAAACGAGTGGTGTCATTCAAACTAATGCCCTTGCCACCCTACTATTTGATATTCTTGTCAATGCCGTTCTACGCGACGCCAACCTTGATGTGGTTGATTATCGACTATTTGTTGCAGAAACTTTGGCTACCCTGAAGTTTGCATGTTGTTCCTAGCATTCGTGAACGATCTGGCCATATTCAACCGCGGAAACAACTCCGCACAAATATCTCTGGAACGTCTTTCCATCTCAGGAAATATGGTCGGGCTGGTTATTAGCGTCTCCATGACAAAGGTCCTTCATGTAGGCATGTCAAAAATTATATAAGACTACCAGACAGAGCCGAAGAGCAGCAGACCCAATTGATAACTTTATCTATAACCTATAAGATTAAAAGCGCTGCATGCCGATGACGTCCTAGACAAGTCTTCTAAACTACATCTCATTAAGTCAGCGGTCGAGCATATCCTCACTTACTTAGAGGCGCTGTTACTGCTGAAGACAACAATGGAGAATCGTCTGAACGCTGCCAAAAGAGCTCTCGTATGTTTCTGCCTCGGCGTTTGCTACTCAGAAATAATCATCAACACAGTGCTTAGAGTAATTGGTGTTCAAGACTTATAGTCTGATATCAACCAACGTAGGAGAGAACCTCATCATCAGAGCAGAAGAACGATCCGTGCCTATCCTCGAATTGGCTCAAGCGCCGACAGAGTTAAGCAAACGTGGTTTGGACCGACTTCTTACACAAGAGTGCCGTTGACTTTTCTTTATAATAAATATTGTTTACATACATGAATATAGTTACTTTTGTTTCATCCCTATGTTATTGTGTCTAAGTTGGATACCAGTGTATTATTGTACATTATATCCATATTTTAATTAAATAAAAGAGAGACACGAGCACAAATAGAGACCTACTCAGAATTGTACAAAAAGAGAAAAACAAACACTCGCCAAACACTGACGAGCTCAAGAGAAAAGAGGATGTACTCATCCACCAATATTGAGGACCAGAAAATGCCACATCATACAGAAATATCTTCACAGCATCGGCAGAGTCGATAATCCAAACTGTACAAAATGTGATGAGGGGACGGCCGATCATTTTCTTCTCAAGTGTCCCAGTGTTCTACCGCAGAAGGTTCTTCGATTAGGACGAGAGCGACAACATATTCAAATTCCCCAAGAACATCATTCGTTAATTTGAGGCAATTGGACGCGAACACGGCCATGCCACCTTATGTCCAGAAGAAGAAGAAGAAGAAGAAGAAGCACAACTAGGCATTGGAACTTCTATATAGTCAGTGAAAACCGAGTGTAGGAATGATAATTGATTGCCTCATACGCAAAAGATGAGAGGAGACGAAAAGAGTGTCAGTGGAGACAACGTATGAGAAAGAGTGTCTCTAGCGCATGAATCATATACGTAATATGTAGACAGCTGATGTAGCCCACACAAGACCCACCATACACCTATAAGGCCGGGTAGATGAGCTAGAGCGAAATGAGAGGGGTGTGATTTAATATATCATAATAATATATTATATTGTATGCATCCATCATAATATTGTGTAATATTATGATGCTTTATACTGTCCTACATTTGTGCAATTTTATGAATGTAACGAGTGAGGAAACAACTTAGGGGATAGTTATTATGATCACATTGAGATATGCATCGATTCCCATCAATTTAGGAGTGGAATTCAAATATTACATATTTTAAATTTTTCGCGCGTTTCTAAAGCAATATCACCCGGCCCATATATGGAACAATTCTAAATTGTACCCTACAAAATATTAGGACAAAAACTCCGGACCAACTTTATTTATTATTGAAAGTCCGCCATATATGTTGAGTAATATAAAAAATCGTATTAAATTAAAAATATCAGGCTAGTCCAAGAAAGCAGGATAAACATGTGATACCATTCAAATGCATTTTATATGATAATTGTTTAATTACACAATAAAATATGGCAAAAATCGCAATACTTGATGTTTAATTTTAAATTGACAGAACAAATGCTATACACGTTTTAAACTTATAAATTTAACTCCGTTAAAACATGCCTGTTCTTTAAAGTCATACTGTTCAGTTCATTGCAACGAAATTAAATGTTATTATAACAGTCTCAAAATAGAAAAAAAAGCGAACACATAAGTACATCATGTTATTTTAAGTAGACATGTATATATGACAACAGACATGTGAAACACGTTTTCTCTATATCTATTTTAGAATTCTATAGTAAGGGACACTGATTGTCAAAAAATACAAGATGCCATGTACGTGTTTGATCATCTCAAAGGCAAAAGCGAGGCTTTCATATGCATTGATAACACTATGAAGACGTCATGTTTTCTCGATCCGGGCAGTCCACTTTTCTACCAAGCCACCGGGGGAGATTATGTACCCCGACAATTTGGCATTCTCAGCTATCGTATTGAGCCCTGTTCAGACGAAAAGAAACCAACCATATTTACTGATGTGCGTCACTATATGGATTGGATAAAAGAAGTGGTTAAAAATACTCTTCTTCGATTGGATTGACTCCCTGAATCTAGAGTGAGCGACAAGAACCTTCACACTATTCTAAAAGATTTGAAAACATGCAAATGTTTTGGCGACATTGAAGTTAGTAAAGCCATTTCTATGTATCAATATGGTGTTTTGTGCTGCATTTAAATAATAAAGATATTGAATTATGTTCACAAATTTACAAATAAGACATATTTTGTTATAATTAATTTTACTTCGCATGTTTTTTTTGTAAAACATGTAAAAATGTTTTCTTTTGTTTTTGAATATTAAGTTGCTATTTAGTAATTGAATAGGTAATGAATACTATTTACAAAATTATAGTTTTTTATGTATAAGTGAGTATTAATTATAACTATTTTTTTTAAATAAGCTCCTATCCTTTCAATTGAAAACTACTGCCAACTTCTAACGAATTAGTAATATGTAAATTTTATCCCTAACTATTTTCTAAAGTGAGCGTTCTTGTCACTTGCTCTAGATATAGTGTTTCATGTCCCTTTTCTAACACCTTTTATCCAACGAAATTTTTCTTTTAAATACCACTTTATTTTGAAATGGATTAAACTTTTTCTAACTTTTCTTGATTACTCTATTGGTCTATATTGTATGAAATGTAAAATAAATGAACATTTGTGTAACTCTGTTTCAGAATTTGTTAGAATTGTTACATCAAGTTATTACTGATTTGATATATAATATGAAATATGAAGTATGACATGTTATAGTATAATATTATTGTTTGAAATAAATATAAATAATTTTGTAACTACATGATTTTATCTTACAAATGAAAGGAAAAATATACATTTCTTTTTTTATATAGGTAGTCATATAAATTTACAAATATGTCTTTGTTACTATTTTAACAAATAATTAAACAAAACTCACTGTAGGTATGAAATCATTAAGTTTTTATATTACTCGAAATATATCCAATTAAATATACATCTCGAAAGTGGTAAACATACTATTGTAAAGTGTTTCTATTTACTATATAATATACTTCTACAAAAAAATGAAAACATCGCAATATTGAAAGCTAAGAAACGAGTTTATAGACATAATATTAAAATAAAAGTAGCTCGTACATAATTCAGCATTCATTAAATTGATATAAAAAGTACCAAGAACTGTTTGTTTTAATGCTAGCTATTACAACAATTGATTAATATGTGTAATAATAAACCTAAGGCCCGAATGAAAACTATCGGGACTATTCATTCGCTAGTTTTGGTAAAAATGTATGAGGCTGACATAAATTATATTTATCTTTCTGTCTTCATCAAATTAAATGATCAAATGTAAAAATTCTTAATGAACGAGGAAGTCCAGAATTAAATAAATATTCACTGATCAGCAGTTGGGATCATGCAATGGAGCTTAGTTTAATGCTGTTAATGGTGTTTTTAAACAAACAATGACACTACACCTTCTAAATAGGTAAATCAGAAAGCATAAGAGGAAAATCAGAGCACGTAATATTAAAATAAAAAACAAAATGTTTATAAATTTTCTAATTTAAATTCAGAAAGAATTTGTAGTCCTAAAATTCGATAAGCTTTCTATTGATATGAAAGTCAACTTTGTAAGCCAAATAGTTTTTGAGATAAAGTTGGAGATGAATGTGGAGACGAATCTAGAAAAAAGTATAAGTCGTATATTCTTAAGCTCATACAATTTAATATTATTTATGAATTGGGAATTTTATCAGAAAGAATTACAGTCACATCAAAGGTATTTTAGTCTGTTTGAAATCACAATTTTCATTTCTCTCATGGGCCTATAAGTCAGGCTCTTGACCTATTTAAAAATGGAGGCATTACTTTTTTATGGATGTAGTTTGTTAAATAATATATAAATTGTATTTTGACATCAAATTTTGTTTTATAACACAACTACAAGTATATTATGACTTGTTTGCAAAAGTCAGAGGTATGAGTTGTCTCAGGTACATACTGTCCTGCATTCAAGTATTATATATTATATACTTAATGCCACCTGTAATGTCTATATTTAGATAGAAAATTATGATTTTGATAAACATAAATATATGGTTATAGGCTTGAGCATTGGGCTCAATTATTAATATTACAACTTAATTAATTTTCAAATTTTAATAAAATCTAACATTTAACTACAATGCAAAACTAATTTATAAAAAATACTTTAATATGTCATGTTATTTGATTATTTTGTAGGATAACAGAAGCAATAGTTTGGACAGAATGGAACAGTATGATTTTGAAGTACATTTAATTAACTATAAATACATTTTGAAATATAACAAATTAAAAGTATGATTTGTTTTACAAAAGTTTATAAATGAATTATATATTTCTGTATAATTATATGTATAAACTGTTTGAGTGAAACCCAAAAATAATAAAATATTCTAATAATCGTTTTCTAAATTTTACATACTTTATTAACTTCGGGTAGCTACCATGTTAAATCAAACCAATGGATATATATATATATATAGTATTACTTATATTAACCAATATTTTTCAATTTACCAAATAAGTTAGTAAAATTAACAGCTAAAAATATTGTAATTTCGTTATTTTTGTAACTCAAACTCAGACTTCTACTCAGTGTCCTGATTAAAGTAGTCCTTCTAGGTTCTGTATCTCCTGCTCAATTGCACAACATGAACAATAATAGAACTCTCGAGAATACTCATTGCAAATTAAAGTGGGTGTGAACAACTTGAAGAATGAGTCTTTAAAAGTATTAAAACCGGTTCATGAGTTTGACACAGCAGACCTCAATCAATGTTTACTCTACAATATTTTTCTGTTGAAATTATGAAGGTCACAATGGTAAAATGTACTTTGAAAGGCATTGTTGCTTCCACTCATCATAACCTCC
The DNA here is from genome assembly GCA_036023295.1 of Invenusta paracnida. Lineage (NCBI taxonomy): Eukaryota > Metazoa > Platyhelminthes > Proseriata > Coelogynoporidae > Invenusta > Invenusta paracnida. Next base: position 13,224 of record JAYRBW010102858.1, read on the forward strand.
TTATTATAAACTAGGAAGAAAGAATTGGTCCGTGTTTTTAGACAACGAGTTTGAAGGGACTCGACATGCTCTGGATGCAATATGGAAGCGATAAGCTCTAAAATGGTAGTGAAAGCCAAACAAAGAGTGAGAAGTATTGAGGAAGAAGCTGAGTTATGGGAAAATGGCATGTTCGGGTTGTCAAATCCGGGGCAGATGGTCAATGTTCTATTCTATTTTCTAGGATTTCATCTATCTCTTCGGGCTTCACAAGAACATCGACATTTATAATTTGGAGAAAATTCACAGTTGTAATTGAAAACGTTAAAGGAGGGTAAAGAGTTTTTACAGTATACTGAAAGAATGTGGAAAAAATAATATATAGAAATATATATATAACTCATAATATTAAAAAATATATAATTCATTTGGAAATGAATCACATTAAGGATGAGATATGTAAGAATATTTTTGCAATATTTAAAGATTTTATAAATAAATAAATAATTCTGTTCAAAATTATTTAATTTTCTAACGTTTTGCAAAAAAATAAATTTATATCAAAACAAAAACGACAGCATCACAAAAATTAAAGCCAAGAAACGAGTTCTTCCAAACTAAAAAGTTAAAATATATTAATAATATGAAGTATGGCCATTAAAGAAATTAATATAAAAAGGTCGTCAAGTTTTAATTATTACGATGTTTACTGTTAAAAGTGCATATTATATGTATATATATAGATGAATAAGTGAAATATATATATCTAAACAGGAAAATTCATAAAAATATGAGAACAAAATTAAAAAAAGTAAATGCTTGGCAATGAAACATTTTTACAGAAGCATAAAACTCATAAATACATGCTTCATTAAATATTGTTTAATTTTTATTTTGATACAATAAGCTTATTAATATAACGTAGTAAAACATAATACAAATAATACTATTCCCATAACATCTTTTTAATTTTTGTATATGTTTATGAATTTTCTATTTTAGATATACATATTATGTTACTTGTTCATGTATGTACATATATGGATATGTGCATTTTTAACAGTAAACATCGTAAAATTAAATCTTGGTGCCTTCAAATATTAGTTTATTTAATGGCGGTACTTCATATCATCAATATCATGATTTATATAACTTTCTCAATAACTGTTTACTTATGAAGAGATCGTTTTTTGGCTTACATTTTTGCTTAGTTGAGTTTGGCTTATTTTAATTTGTAAACATGGGCAATCTCTAGTAAATAAATATATTCAAACCATCGTGTAACCAATCTTTTTAAATTAAGAGTATATAATAATTTTTTTCCATGTCAATCAAACTCGATGAGTAATAAACAGAAAAACATAAAACTTATTTTATGTCGCATTACTCATGCATTCTAAGAAAATGCATATTGAAAATAATGAAAATAATGAAAATAAAAATATGTTGAAAACGGAAGCATACTAAACTCAGTATTTGTTTCGTTATTAAATCATAAAAAACTCTAAAAATACTATATGTATAATAAAAGTAATTCATTCAGGAATTCTTAGCTTCCTAAATATCCTCAAAGTTTTATGTATACATTGCTTTCAGCTAAGAATAAGGAAAATATATTACATAAAGGACGGAAAATATATATTGACAATATTTATTTACGTTTATAAATTAAGAATTTTATTTTAAATGTTTAACTACGTATAATGTTAATATTGAGCAAACAAATATTACTAAATAGAAGAAAAACTCAGCTTTGCGTGAGCTTTGTGCTCCTTCTTTTACAAACAATAATATTTATTGTTCTGTATTAATCTTAATTCAAAAGAGTACTTGTTCTGTAAAAATATAAACTGTTGTATTGTTTTACTCTTTTTTCTATTAAAAAACAGAATTCAGAAGCAATATAAATAGTTATTTGGATTCAAGAAAAAGTCACTCAGCGATCATTTTTCTTGGGGAGTTTTACAATATTTTGAACTCCAGATCAACAAAAATGGGGGTAAGTCATATAGTCAGTATTTATACTTTTGTATAGTTTGTAAGTTTTAATTCACTTCAATTATATACTAGTGACCAGTAATATAGTGTATTTTGTAGACTGATCAGTAAAACGGAATTTTATCATTCAGATATAGGTAATGATGAACATTATGAAAATATAGGTTCTTTAGTACCACAAACATACTCAACACTATTCGAGTTTTGATGTAAACAGCTAATTTGGTTTTTAACCGAATATCTAAAATGCGAAGCGGTCTTTCAATTTTTCAATTATTGTGTATTGACATTTTATTGTTTTAAAATTGTTGAGTACAGTAGATTAACTGTATAGTTATCTCACTATTATCTCTCTTCAATAAATTTTCTTTTCGCGAGAAAAATTAAGTACAAATTAGTTTTGAGATGGATTCTTCAAATTTATTATTATTCGAGTAAAAAAAATGTCTTCATATGTTTTCGTGATAATATATTGGCATATATTTACATAGATAAAAATAGTCATTTTTCCACTTCTTGAAATATTTAGGAATCCATTATCTTTTGTAACATATACCTACTTCACTGCATACCATTAATATATCAATTATACCATTTTCAACTCGGTATTTGGAATAATACATAATATATTTGACTTTAATTTATTGTAGTAAAATCTTAAAATCTTATTAAATACTATTAAATCTAAATATGTTATTAGCATTTGAACTGATTCTTTTGGATCAAGATTAGGCTTCTTATTACTTACTAAGACGTTGGTTGAGATCGGAGGTTTTTCTATAATAATAATAATAATAATAATAATAATAATAATAGTATTAATATTAATATTATGATACTGACACTAATACTAAGATCTTACTAGGAACCATATGTTTTCACTTAGTTCACAATATTTTTATTCCCAAATTGTAGAAAAGCATACACTCTTATACTCATAGAGTAATAATTATTACTTATATTATTAATTAAGTAGGGTATTATTACTCTATGCTTATACTGGACAGGTCGTTAATATTTGCTAGGTTAATATTATTAGTCGGAGTTAGACATTCGACTCCTGAGCCTCTTAATTAAAAGTAACAATATTTACGTTGCTATTGATTGGTCAATTAATCAGCATGTAGTTCTGCTGTTTACGCATAACGAAATTGAACTGGCAAACCACTAAATTCTATGAATAAATTAAAATTTTGTTAATATATGCATAATAAACAAATTCCAGACTCATTGTCGCGGTCCAAGAATAAAACAATGCGCGTACAGTTATAATTGTTCGACTATGGATATCAATATATATAATGCAAAATTCATATTGTACCACGACACACCGTAGACCGTAATTGAGTAGTTTGATTTAAAAAATGTCTTTAAGACTTTCAGTTGTTGTACTCGTGAGAAGTTTGATGATTATGAATACGCATTACTTATAAATCATCTCACTGATGAATTTAGAATGTAACGGATGGAAAAAATATAACTAAAATAAATATAAATATTATCTGTAGAGGTTATCCTGTGAGATAATTATTGTCTTTATGACATCCTTTTTATGCACTTAACTAATATAAACCAACAAGTTTATTTTTGTAATTCAACCTAGCTTTGTAGGTTAAGCGAATATTGTCTTCACATTCCTATTGTAATAGACATTTAAGATTAATCTTCATATTAGCTTACTTATTTGTTTACTATGAGAACATTCTTATATGTACATTGAGGGAGATATATCATTAAAAATTTATTCTGAAAGTAATGTTGCCTTCATGGAATTTAGCTCAATTTCTAATTAATTATTGATAATAATCTGTAATTTAAATAATGTATATTTCATATGAAACAAATGTTTCTACTTTTTTATTGGTTCTGTGTGGAATACCTTTTCTGCCATATATTTCTGATATATCTCGTACTAAGTGTTGCTTGATATTTAGGATAATAATTTTAATTATATCTCATTTTCCAGGTTTTAATGCTTGGTTTGATGACCATAGCAGCTGCAGTTCTTACTCTTGCAGTAGAAGGTGTGTCACTTGAAAAAAGAGGTATAGCTCTGATGGCACATGGACCAGCCTTAGCTCACCCTGGCGGTCCCCCGGGCGGCTCACCTCATCTACAAAAGCGAGGCCACGAAGGTCATAAGAAGAAAAAGCGAGGCCACGAAGGTCATAAAAAGAAAAAGCGCCACGAAAGTCATGGAAAGCACAAAAAGGAAAAGCGGGGCCACGAAGGTCATAAAAAGAAAAAGCGGGGCCACGAAGGTCATAAAAAGAAAAAGCGGGGCCACGAAGGTCATAAAAAGAAAAAGCGCCACGAAGATCTTAGGGGGAAGCGGGAGGACGAGGAAGTTTATCTGGATGATATCATGCAAAATATTGTTTAAATGTGCTATTAACAATATGTAAAATATGTTACTATAATACACGTATCATATATCCCATTTGAGGGTGAATATGTATATTTTAATTTAATCTTTAGCGTTAATTGTTTTTTTATGACATTGATGTATGTGTGTAGGATTATGTGTAATTTGAATAAATGAAGATACATCCATCACTTATTGAACTTTTTTTTAAAAGTGTTTTCTTACATTATTTTAGCTACTAATGTTTTATTCATTTTGTTTGATTACATACTCTAATATGATATTTCAAGGTATTATATATTCATCTAACAAAATTTTAAATAATGTTATATATAAGCAAATACGAGTTTAACAGAATACATATATAGAATACAACGGTAAGATTTCATAGATAATACTGTACGATAACAAATAAAAATGGAAGTTTATACTTTTATTTAGTATGCCTTAATAAATGTCACCACTTTTGTGATGCCATTACTGTAAATTATATTAGCACCGACTTGCTCCTTTAGTGAAGTTTCTTTAGTGTATGTCGTAAAAAATTGCAAACCATCTTCTTGAATTACAGCTAATACGCTTGGTCATTGAAAGCGATAGTTCGTAGATAGAGTCTGGCTTTTTGCTACCAACAGTTTCTGTTTGGCATATTTAAAATATGGTTTCCTAATATTTTGTAATTGTTCAATTTTTTGTCTAATACTCCTTCAATTAAAAAGCAAACAAATAATAAGTTTAATTGTATCTTGCAATTGAAAAAAATAATGGCAAAGAATATAAACTTAACATTTTAATTGCGAAAACATGAATAGTATTAACAACTTTTATCTAAATTTTGTATATACTATTGTATTATATATTATATAGCGTAAATTGCGATCTCGCTTTGCCGGTACATATAAAAATCTTAATTAATAAATCGTCAAAGGTATAAACTAATCAATCTATAATTATATAAGTTCTGGAGCGCAAATCTCTTTGTTACAGCCAGGAGTATGTATATATTGGGGTTCGAACTAGCTACCTTTGTTTTGAAATGAGGAGTCTAAAAAAAGTGGAGTAATCTCAATGTCTGTCATAGGCGTAGCCAGAAATACCGGAGGGGGGGGGGGTGGGGGTGGGGGTGCGCCGTAGGCAGGGTTTGAAATTTGTCAGACTTAAATTAACTTAAGTAACCCTTGGACCTCTTACGAGCGAGCGAAGCTAGTGAAGTGTCATATAGCGCGAAGTGCAAACATTTGTTTAGGATTAATTATTAAGAATAGATAGTATAATGTAATGTGTGTTTTGATTCTATACTCTCTTAATATTGATTTTATTGGCATTAAGAAGAATACTATGCAAATATTAACACATTAACACGCAAAGCATCTAAAATCATTATTTCGTCGCTGTTTTGTAGACTTGTGATAACTCGTTTTCGCCACTTCTCAGTAGAGAGAAAATAAGAATTTGTACTTTTTAATTTACTAATAATTTTTAAACTATATTCACTATAATTACCAATTTTGGGACACTTATGTGAAACATCCATTCGCTGCTATATATGTTTGCTAAATATTAATTAATATAACCGGTTTGTTGTCATTGCAAATTTATCGAGATATTACAAGTCTACGAAATGTTTTTTCCTTTAAAACGTGTATTTTCATTTTCTTGACTTGTGACAACTCGACTTTAGTATTAAATTATAATTGTATA
>JAYRBW010102869.1:0-19263 GCA_036023295.1 Invenusta paracnida
GTTCGGAAAGTTTGAGTAAGTCTCAGATTTGATTTTTATGTTTCCATTTATGAATACATGTGTACCTAACTTTTCTATACTGTTCTTCTGTTAAACGGTAAATACTATTTTAAATACCTACATAGTATTTAATATATATAGTTTGTAAATTTTTAATACACTTGAACTTTGTTAAATATAAAAATCTTGGACCCTAAACATTTTCGACACTTTCTACTAATTATAGATTATGGGGTCGCGGCACTCATAAAAACTGTCCTACGTCCTTGTAACAATTCCACATATATAGGTGGCTAATAAAAAAGTGTACCTATTCCTGTAGCATGGTATATATAGTATATCTCTATTAAATATATATAATGTAAAAGTAATAGTATATCAATTTTGATTATAGTCTGTTGTATAGAAAATATAAAGCTTTATTTTGACATTGAATGGCATAGTGTATCTTCTATTTCTTTATAATAGTCATATACCTCATCTTATTTGATTTTTATAAATATTTATACATACAAACTATATATATACATATATGAGTTATTATAAGTAAATAAAATAAATATCCGTTAAATGTTGTAGCTCTTTAGTTAATAATATTGGACTTGAGCTAACAACTCAAAAAGCTATTATACTAAAAGCATTTTGTCTAGGATATTTATAATTGTATAACTTCATTTAATTTAATGTGTTTTCAATTAATTTTATGTATTCATCAATTTAACTTTTGTTATTTCTCTTAATTAAGACATAAACTTATTATAATAACAGAAATATACTTAATAATTTTCTTAATAATAAAAAAACATGGTTAGCTCAAATCCAATATTATAACTAAAGAGCTAACACATTTAACGGATATTTCATTTCTTTTCTAGGGTCAGCTAACACACTTTTTTTGTCTTATAGTAATTTCATAATTTTTTGCTGAATACATTATTTTTTGATTTTATGTTGATTTTAACAATAATAATTTTGCTCTTGTAAAACACAAAGGTAGCTGTCTATTTTGAGCTAAAATGAGCTATTAGATAAGTGTTAAACGTGTTAGATAGAAACAGTGGTTGCTATGCAAAATTTAGGCCCCTAGCAGTGGTTGATATGTAAAAAATATCATTTTCTCATCTCTGGGACATTTCTAATAGGTAGGTAGGTATATGTTAACAATTTCATAAGAATCGCTTACATTTTAGGTGTGTTATTCGGTCTAAACAGTGGTTTCTATGCAAAATCTAGGCCCTTTGCACAGTTGCAAGCTAAACATATATTTTTTATCATCTCCGAGACATTTCAAATATATGTTTAAAATTTCATAATAATTGCTTAAAGTTTAGGGGGGTGTTATTCGGTCTGAAGAATGACATGAATAATTACAAAAAATTGCTTTGGACCTAAATATCTCGGATTCTATAGCAGTTATGTGGATAAAAAGGGTCAAACTGATTATTTTTTGGCGGCGTTACACGTTAAAAGTTAAATCATTTCAAAATATATATTAGTTTTCAAATGGTAGCTGTTTAAAAAATGTCCATTCTTGTGGTATTCTATGTAATATATACCTTACAGTGCGTAGGTTGCTCGCAATAGCTAACAACCTACTACCGTATAGGTTTGGATATATATTGTATAGGTAATATGACACAGTAATATATTTCATTTTATAAAAGTATGATTTTATTTATATATATACATGCAAACTTTATATGAGTTATTATAAGTATACATACATATATATATTGTATAGGTAATATGACAGTGATATATTTAATTTTTTATATAACCATACGAAAATAAAAATGGTTTATTTTACTTATTTACAGAAACGACGTACTCCCCTACATTATGGATCCGCTAATGGTCATTCCAAAATTGTTCATGTCCTGCACCAAAAGGGTTATAGTGTTAATGAAGAAGATCTTGTAAGTAAATATTTTATATTATAGCGCTTTCATTTTTTATAGATTTCACAATTTTCTACACAGTCTTAGTATTATTCATTTAAAATTTACTTAAATACAATTTATTAAACTAAATTATTTATTATTTCAATGTAATACAACTTATTTCAACCATATCTGTGGTGATTAAAATATTTTAAGAATCCATGTAATGGTAATTTATGATATAATATATACTACCGTGAAATATATACAATACAATATAAAAATGTCATTAAATATGTTATAGGACGGCATTACTCCTCTTCATCTTGCAGCGGGAAAGGGTCACAAGGAGGTTGTTCAATTATTGATTGATTATGGGGCTAATGTTTATGTAAAAGACAATGTGGTGAGAATATTTTAATTTTGTCGATAATTCTGTAATCGAATTCTTGAAAAAAATGGAACTTATAATAAATTATTTCATTCAGTTATATTAATTATAAAGATATCAGACACGTAAGAAGATCTTAAAGGCAGGGAGGGCCATAGTGTTGAGAGGGTGCCATAGGGATTTAGGGGGGATTTGAGTACTCAAAAAACCTTTACTAAAATCGGCCACTCCCAATTTTGCCTGATAATTTGGGGGGCAATTTGCCCGATAATGTGATAATCTCCTATTTGCCCCCCCCCCCCCATTAAAGTGCCACTGGTTCCCTGCCCCCCCCCTTTTGGCGATGGTTTCAACTATGAGTGATTCATAGTGGCGACAAATTGACACCATAGTTGATTCCTTTTCAGATTCCAAAGTTCCCCTAAATTAGGGAAATGACTATAACTTTTGAAAGCAGAGGAAATTTATCCAAATTTGCCAAAATGTCTGAAGACATCTTATAATTGGGCCTATAGTTTGTGTCGAAAATTTCATTGAAATTGGCTGAATGTTGAGTCGAAACATTTTAGGCCTCATTTAAACCTCTTAAAAATATGTTTGGTTTTTAACTCTGCGGAACTTAATCGTAAAGGCTTTAAAAATAGTGAATCGTCTCAAACTCTTCACAGGTCGAAAAAGGAAGTAAAATAACCATAGATAATTTATACAAAGATTTTTATTTAACTAAATGTTCATCAGAGGAACCGATTTTTAATTAATTCATGTTCATCATAGGAACAGATTTTTAATTATTTTATGTTCGTAGAATACAAAATGCGGCGGGATCAAGTGAAACACCCTGTATATGTACATTCAATAGCAATAATATTTATTTATATCTGGAATATATTTCGCTATCCTAATGTTATTTTTATTGGCCTTATATTTATGTTTATAAATTTTATATATATGCTATACAAATCAATTAAAGTCACTGTCCAGTTAATAATACAAACATTTCTTGTTATTATTAAATATAACTTTCTATATATATTATGTCTACTTAAATGTAATCAATGTAGTCCAAACTTTTAATGAAGTATTTTATGTTTCAACTTCAGGATAGCGCTTGTGCTCTTCATTTGGCATCATTCAGAGGTTTCTCTCAAACTGTCATGCTTTTGTGCACTGCTGGTGCGGATGTCAATATCACAAACAAGGTATAATTTCCATGTATATATAGTATAATCATAAATACTACTTTTAATTAGTGACTACATATTATAAAGATTATTTTATTAATATTTGTCATTTTTATCATATTTTAAGAGGTTTAACATTCGACAAAATTTAGTTTAATCTGATTAATGAATGATTATAATATCAATGAAAATACTATTGATTATTATTTAATAACATTTATCATTAATATACAAAAAAGTACAATAGACGCAATTTCAACTATGGCCAGGCGTACTGAGAGTTTCGAACAACCGATTTACTGATTTGTAAAAACCAGAGCGTTACCCACTGCGCCACGCTCACATAAACATTATTTTATACTAATATAATTAAATCTTTTAGGTTGACTATAACACATTTAAAATATTGAGAATACCTACTATGTATTAATAATTTTAAAAATTTGCCAATCGTCGCATTATACTCAAATGCCAGACGCGACGAGACATCTCTTGATATTGACCTAATATTAAATTAATGATAACTTATTTTTACAGCTACAGTTCACACCATTACACTTAACTTCACAACATGGTCACAATCAATGTTCTCGAATTCTACTGTCGCATGGTGCTGATCCAAACCTTTTCAATACGGTAATAAATGTATATTAAATGATTTGAAAATTTAGTTAATAAGACACATTAAATAAAGAAAATCTCATACTTGCATATTGCATTCTAAAATTAATTTTTCATATTGGGAAATTTTATCAAATTATAAAATAGATTATAACTTTTAAATATCTAAAATATTATACAAATTATTTTATTTTCATTATTCATTATATTTTCTTGAAAATAAAATTGTTATAGCACAACAATCATTATGAATGTAGCAACAAAAAAAAGAAGATAATTTCAACTAAATTTTCATGAATTATAAAAAATAATTATTATAGAGAATACAGGCAGTTGCAAAGTTGGCTACTAATAATTGCTCGCTTAAGTATAGGCATAACCGCTAAATCGCTATTTCGCAGTCACCGCTAAATTTGTTTACTGATTAACTTACTGGTATAGCAGCTCGCTAACATGAGTTGTCTGCTAAATTTTGGCCGACTGCTAAACTGGATTTAGCTTGTTGCTAATTATTTTGCAGACAGTTATCAACTTTCTTAGTTAACTTTCTTTGGTTTTATATATATATATGTATATGACTGGCTATTAATTTTAATTAAACGTTTTCAAAATACACTCGATCGAGTTGTAACTTGGTTATATAGACTACTCATCAAAGATAATTGCTAGCAGCTACTATTACAAGATCATGTAACTTCTCAAAACATGAAATCGATGTTTTAACTGAAATAATAGCACAAAATCCCATCGTTGAGGACAAAGTTTGTACAATTGAACGACTAAAGTGGATGGCGTGGGATGCAATTTTAGCAAGCTTCAAATTAAAGGAGAATGTATACCAACGAGACAAAGCAGCTTAGAGATATTCTCCCATTGATCAATAATTTTATTACGAAATTAGTACTCGTTGCAGCCTCGTCGGCATTACATTTTAAATTAATATGTCAATGTGTACAAACTTTCATTTATTATTTTTTATCTATGTTAAATATATATATGAAATGTACATATCTGATATGAGGGATATTGAATGATTAAAGGCTTCACAAAAATAATCAATAACTTGAACGAAAATTTAAGCAATCTTGACACTCTCATGTGTAATAGCATTCTCATGATACAAAATTCTTCCTGAAAAAGAAAAGGTATTCAAAAATCAAACCAAATAATAGTTTACATACACACTAACATTACATTTTGCGAATATATAAACTATATTCACATATATGAATTATCTTCTGATTAGGTTTATGCAGGATATATACATATAGGTTTTATTTATTGCTTTTATAGTTCGGTGACACCGCTCTACACACCGCTGCACGCTACGGTCATCTCAAAGTGTTCCAAATGCTGGTCTCGAATCCGCGTATTTCGGTGAACGCGACCAACCGGAGTGGGGACAGTCCTTTACATATCGCAGCCTCTCTTAACCGGCCGCAAATGGTAATCCAGATGCTCGCCAGAGGAGCTAATCCGCACCTGGAGAACCGTTCGGGGGACACAGCAGTGGAGATCGCTCGTCGAAAGCAGTACACTGAAATGTACCTCGTGCTAAGAAGCAAAACTCGACCAGTGTGTACTGACTAGCGTAGTTTGATTAGAGTACTGTCAAATTTAAATTCAAATACTCTCAACAATTAATTACTCACAAATTAAATCAATTTTACATTAACCTACAATTAGTACAAAAAAATTTTTTATTTGGTATCTTTATGTCCAGGATTGATTTAGATGACCTTAGAAAGCCCTCGTTAACTTTGTGAGGGTCTTTGTTCAATGTTAAATAATTTTTAGACGGGATTTCTGTTTTTTTATTACTGTGATTACTGGGATTACTGTTAGATTCATGTTTAAATTGTTTATTTTAAGTAGAATAATCTACTGATACTAAAACGTAAATGAATTATGGATAGTGAATAATCTATTAATAAACTAGATTGTACATATTACTGAAAACTGTTATTAGTTAGTATACGATATTTTCTGCTAAAATGATATCGACAAAACTGTTTTTATATATACATATATAGTTATTAAATGTTTACAAAACAATGTTATGTTAATATTTAGAGTCTTCTTTATATGCTTCATCATATATACATATTGTTCAAATATACCAATAAAAATATTATGTATGTATATTGTATTATTTAATCTATCTATAATTACTCAATTTGTATGCTTATTAATAAAAAATGTACAATGCGGTTTTTTTATTTATACTTTCAATAAACGGTAACACTAATACTGAAATTAAAATTGTTTAATTAATAAAACATTGCATTTCGGCGTGAATAATTGATAACTGCATATGTACATGACAGAATATATTTAACATTTTATGTAAGTGAATGTATTAAATATGTAAGTATGTATTAAATAATAAAAAAATATTGTAATGTAGATGCAAATACGAAGGACATATTATCAAAAGTGAAATGAGTAAATCAAATTAACTGGAAAACAAACACTAATTGCAAGATTACATCAATCAAGCATTGTTTCGTATATACATATGTTTACAACCTATTTCTTAGAAGTCATTTTAATCGTTATATCGCCAATTTCTAATGATTATTATAATGACTATTAAAACCTTGACATTGGTTTTGGTGAAATTAATATATTTTACAATTATTTCTATTTATTATTTTATATCTATTTTTCGACTAATCACATTCCTGTCAGACGGTCCAGCCAGATTCCCTCTACGCCCTGCTCGAGAACGTGACGAGTTCCTCTCCGCATCGGAGCAGCACAAACCAGGAGAATCCACCCCCAGCCCCTGATGACAATCTTGAGGATAACCTGGACAGCGTATCCACCGTGAATCCTGCTCGGGTGGTCAGTTTTTATAGGAACCAGGGACCGACTGAGGATGCTAGAGGAGAGATGACGGCAGTAGGACATGAAGTCTCTCCTCCACTGGTGCCTGGTGTACAAACACAACATGGATATCACATCGAAGAGCAGAGGTTGTCCCCAAACAATGTTCCGCGAGTGAGTATTCACATTGTTAAAGGAATATCTACCTATATAGTTTTCTCTGGTATCTTCTAAAATTCATTAACCATAATATTATATTTTTATAATTTCTGTTAGTAGTTCAGTTACGATAACAAGGAAATTTTGATAAATAAGTAATTGTTCAATATTTATCATTCGTTACTAATATTACATTAGAAAAATATAAATAGCTTTTCAAAACATTATCTATAATGCGTTGCTTAATTAAATAGTTTCAGAAATATATTGTGATTGCCTTAAACCTTTTGTATTCATCTTCCCTAATTTATTTACATGTATATTTTATGATACACTTATAATATATAATAGTTATACACTAAATAATTTATGCTTATATTAATATCACCATAAGAGAATAATTACAAAAACTGCTAAATTATTTCTTAGCTATGATCAATTATAGAAAATTATTTCATACTTCCTAATGCCATATAATCATAACAATACTATGTCTATTGTAATAAACAAAAGGCGAGCACAGGTACGGTGTATAATAACTTTGTGTATAATAATCGCCAGCTTAAAAAAACACGAATAAAAACATATTTGCAGCATGTAGGCACGTATACAGCGACATACCGCCATACTGAAAAAAATACTGCATGTCGGTAGCATGCAGAAAGTGAATATAATAATTAAAAGGATGTCAACAAATGCTAAAGTACAGAATTATTATGTCAACAACGAAAAGTAAACAAATTTATAAACATTACAAAACGTAGCTAGATTATCTTTATTAGACTTCCTTTTTAAATACGTTTAGAGATTTAGAATTTATTGTAATATTAATGTATTCCAGATTGGAACTAGATACCCTAGAGATAAAAATATTTGTTGGCAGGTACTATAATTTTTCATTTATATACTTACTTTATATTATCACCCCTTAAATTATACGTGGAATTAAAAAAATAAGAAAATTGAATATTTACAAACTTGAAATTATAGAAAAAGATTTTATAGTTAAAATATGTGAAGAAAGGAAGGTTTTAAATGTTACAAATACATTTAGTGACATTGTGTAGTAGGGAACTCTCTCTTATTGTTGTTTAATGTTTTTATCTAGGTGAAGAGAATCAGATAGGGGATTCATATTCTAAAATTAACCTAATATAAGCAATAAAAGTATGTAATAAAAGTATATGGTCATTAGAAGTGACAGTTTTAAAATAAAATATAACATCGATAAAAAACCTTTTTATTATATGGTTACAGTGTATAGAAAAAAGTTTGTTATCTAATATAATGCCTATATCATTAACCCATTAACATAACATAAATGATTATTACAAATAATGCTATTGATTTTATGAGAATTATTAGCATTATAGCCTGTGCAGAATAAATTACATTTAGAGAATGCAATGTTCAACTGTCATGTATTACACCTTGTTACAAAATTGTCAACAGTATGATCAAATGGAAAAGTATTATTATTGTTACAATGCATGTAGCATTGATTGTCATTTGTATAAAGTTTACTGATAATATTGCCATGAATACGTGATGTGTAACTAATCTTTCATATAATTATTGAATAAAATAGGACCCAATAAGAACATTGTACAACACTTATATAGATATATTAATAATATTTGAATAAGTGCAATATGCTTATGTAGTTATTATGCCATCTGTACAAAATCCGTACTAATGTGCTATAACAAGATTGTATTTATACATGTTAATATTATTCGTTAATTATTAATTTAAAACAGATGCAACTAACAGATACAGATGGCAAGAAAAAAGTTGGATTCAAAAATGCGGTGAAAGCCTTTTTCAGAAGACTAGGAAAGAAGGACAAGGTACTGTTTTATATTATTTGTTATAAATATCATATTTTTTGGTAATCTGACAAATTCTCCAAAGTAATCTAATTACTTTGTGTATAGTTTTAAAGTGAAATGTAGTTATAATTAAATTATAACTCAAAACTATTGACTGCATATTTTAAATCTGAAAAAGCTTTAAAATCTAAGTAACTTTCTTTGGTATAGAAACTAATGAAATTTTACAACAAAATAGAAAGACTTTTATTATTTTTATTTAGACTATAATTATAACACGATTAAGATTTACAAATTTAAAATTGATTAATCAAAATAAAGTTATATTATAGTTATATGTCAAATATGTACAATTATTTTCAGTTATAATATGATCATTATTATATTCCAAATAATAGGGAAAAGAAACTTTGGCGAAAGGTACTGCCTATTATGATACTACTCCAATGTTGGCCCACTATCTTCAGCCTGTATCAACCGGAGTTGACCAACTCGGAATTCCATTTCAAATCTACAGAGACTTAGCTGGAAATATAAAGAGGGTAAGTGCATTTATAGTGTAGGACGTTTATAATTTTATATTTATTTATGAAAATGTTGTAAATCTATGTAAAAATTATAATTGTTTGAGTACAAAATCATCAGTGTGAATCAACAGTTTGGCCGCATACTCGAATATTTTATGTCATAACCACGAACTGCAATCTTTTAAAGATGCTACTTTCTATACGGCGAACTGTGAATCTGAGAAATAGGACTTTTTAATGTTGTCATTTTCTGTTCGACGAACTGCGAATAGGCGAAATACAACTTTTTAATGACAATTTACTTTTTACGAATTGCGAATCGGATAAATGCAACTTTTTAATTATATATTTCTTTTCTCGAATTGCGATTCGACTAAGTGCTATAACAGTCCCATTTACTATATATTAAATAAGTTTTGTATTTCGTTATATGTGTGTTAATTGAAAATAAAATTAATGTTTATACATTTGTCATTGTTTCTCATTCATGTTTTACATAATTATTGTTTATATTTTTATTTATTGTGAAAATAAAAATATAATATGGTTAAATTTATTTACACAAAAGTGAAATTTAATTAATTTCGATATTTATATTGAATCTATAATTTCAGGGACCTATGGCACACCCTTACAACATGCCTTCCTCAGTTAACTGCTCTGGTTGTCTGCATTCACAGGGTTTTAAGAGCTCAATGGATCTTGGACCTTCTATGATGCCTTATTATCAACCTTACCAAGGTATTTATACTTTCATATATAATAGTCCATAAAAAAATATATACCTATAAATATATTTGTAAACTTATACTACTCATGATAAAATTATATATACATATATGCACGTAATTTTGTTTGCCTATTAGGTATATGTCTTTTTCGTTATTTAAGATTTACATATATAAATATGTATTGATATTCATATATATATCTAAATATCACTTCATAGTATTCACAACATTTATGTGCCTTCTCAGCTGGTGGTTTCCCATTCGACCAACAAGCTCCGCTTCACCTTCCCTGTCAAGACCATGGTTACACCGAATACCACGGCCGTTTCGACAGTCATGTCCAACAACAACCCGCACATACTGGTCCACATATCCCTTGGGCCGGGGAGGGAGGGAGACAACAAACCCGCCCCCAGCAACCGTTGATAGGACCGAGCGGTCGGCTCGTGAGATCTCGTTCGGACGAGTCACTTTCAATATCTGAAAGCAAGTTGAAGATGCGCGCTCAGAGGGCTCAACAGTGGGCCCAACTTGCAACCAAACATCAACATACTGGGGGAACAATAGCTGGAGAGATGGGGCCAACTGGTCCACCTGTTGCAGGCCGAAAGATAAGCGGACCTGTACCGAGCATGAATTGCAGTCCGGATGGAAGAAATCAGGTGTGTGTCACTCTTCTCTGACGACCCTCGTGGTTTTGGTAGGTGCGAAAAGTAATTGAAGTTATAGTCTATATAGTCATATCTTGATCATGATCATGATTGGATTCCGTTTTTTCACGATTTATAATTTCGCAATTTTCAATTTAACTTGAATGATTTTATTGAAGTATTATTTTTATTAATATAAATTAAAAATAGTTATGGAACTTTTCTTACCAGCATATTTATTTAAAGTGTAAAAAATTATCATGTCATTGTTGAAAAATGACTTCATATAATATTACGCACTATTGCATGTAGGTACATACATTATTGCATTCGTAAACATAGTAAATAGTAAATGTTGTGATTTTGTAAATTTGTAAATTTAGTATGCTGAACATGTACCATGTATGCCTTTAAAAATAAATTAGCGTTATTTCAAATAGGAGTCTTGACATTTTCTAAGTTAGGAATATAAGTATAAATAAATCCTAATCGACGAATTAAAAAAAGAGGAATAATATTATTTTTACAAAGTAAATATATATCAATTACTGCAATTCGAAATTTAATTTATAATTATTTATTAGTCCACATTTTCTAATAAGTGTGATGTTGTTTGTTAAGACTCCAACAAGCTTGCTATAATAAGAGAACTTTAGGAAAACATCAGTTTTATGTGAACATTTTTGAACTTTTAAAGTTAAATTTAGTATTGCCTTATAATAAATTGCATGTAATGTTGCTACCATGCACATGATGATTGGAGATTATTAATTGTAATTATCTCTGAATTTTATTTCCCCTTGTCCAATATAGTACTCTAAGCCTTTGAATAAGTTACCGAGCCCCAGCACGGTGAGACCTCCGACAGCTTCCCAGGACATACCGACCTCTCGTATTCGCCCCAACTGCAGAGACCCCAAACAAGTGACACCCCCAGCCCCATCAACTTCCCTCCTTCCTGCAGCTGATGAATGCGTTGTCTCTCTCCAGCCTGGATACTCGGTCGACTCTCTCTATCACCTTGACAGTAAGATAAACAACAACAATAACTATCGACCAAGAAGTCAAGGCAATGATTTGGACAATTTACCGGAAAGCAAAACCGTAAACCCATTGTTGCAGGTTTCTTCTGTGTCTGCTATTAGCAAGCACGACACCTGTGTTTGATAGTATGCATTATCGTTATGTCATGTTATATATTTTCTTTTTCAAATACTCTTGTGATGAGAAGTTTATTATTAAGTTAAAATGAAACCAAGATGACGACTCATAATATTATCATAGATTTTTATATTTATTTTAACTTATTTGCTATATGATTTTCATATTTATACATACGAAAGATTACTTTTATATACTATGTTATTATGGTGCAGAATATTTTCAATAGGAATTGTTTGAATGAATTGTATATTATACATAGTTAATAAATCTATTTATCATTTTTCCATGGATAACTTTATAATTTATGTCCTAATATTTTGAACGGTACTTTTTAAATGTTTACATTATATTTTATATTTCAAATTTTAATACTCTGTACATATGTATATTTTATTTCTGTGGCAGGTTCGGATTATTTAACAATTATAATAAATTACATCTTTTTGGAATTGAAATTTTACACTGAATTAATATGCACAGGAAGATATCATCATGGAGATATTGTTCATTTATACATTTATTTGAAGTATTTAAATGTTATATATTTACTTTTAGGCAGTTAACTGGGAACATAATTGGTTCAATCTATATTCTTTAGGAAAACTTTAAATCAATATTCAATAAATAATACTAGTTAAAATTTAAATATCTTTTCGCTTTAATGAAGTGTTATATTAATCATATAATTTGTTCCCTTACATAACCATTACAGACACGTACTATGGTTGATATTTAGTTTTTATATCCCTGATTGTGACCTTTTATAAATTTATATGTGAATCATACTTATTTAAATAACTGTGACTGTTTAAGTTTTCCTATTATTAGGTAGCAACATATTCTATTATTCAATCTGTCAAATATGACATTTCAACAACCATATACTTTAAATAATTTTATGTATTATGATACTACTATCGAATTTTTATTAATATCTTAAAATTGTTATTAATGTTTGTGATTTATTTGAACTTGTAGATTATTCAGTAATCTACTGCGAGTGATTAGTATATTTTGTTACTTAGCTGTTATAGTAAAAATATATAATTTACCTATAATTAAGTCATTCTTATATTATTGATTATGAAGATTTTAAATTTTAAATAATTATATTAATTGCATTGATATATATGTAGATTTTTTAAATAATTTTAGATTAATTGTAATCGGATAGATTATTTTTAGTGATCATTTTTCAATGTGTCATTTATTTGCCATTATTTCGTGTTATTTGATTTAAAAAATGTAAAGGGTAGATATTTCCATTTACACCAATCAATTAGTTAGGCAATACTAAAAATTGTTTGATTTTGTATTGGGTTTCATAGACAAAAAACTATTAGTTTTCCTTATCAATCTCATGTACATATTTTTATACAATTAGTATTGCCATACAAAAAACGAGAAAATAATGCTCTGTGTTATATCTGCTTTTGATCATAATAATAAGCTTGTGTAAATGGAATAAAACCTTATTCAAAATAACTATAATAAAATTGTGTGAAATAGTTCTTATTTCTCCATATTTGTCTTAACTAATATAAGTATAACATGGGATGTATCTCAAATGCTCAAATTCGTTATAAATAATTTCAAAGTAAACATTAAAGACTTAAATTATTTTAAATTCCTCCTTTTGGAAAAAAATTAAACATTAACAGTTTCAAATTATACCGATATTTATTTAAATTATTGAATGTCTAAGAGGGACAAAATTCTGGAGAATATACCATTGTTCTCTACATTTTAATGATGCTTTATCATATCTTACTTTTACCTTGAAACTTTGTTTCATCTGTAATAATTAGCACCATTAAGCATTGTTATATCTATAATAAACGTGCAATATATTATATCGAGTGACTGCTTGTTTTTCAATTAAAAGGGATACATATTCTTGGCTCCTAAGATGTTTATTTATTTGACTTATAAAATTAGAATGTATTTTGGATTTGTTTACTGGAAACAGGTACTACAATTATACTGTGAATTTCCATGAGCTTCGTTTTATTTGTGTATTATATTTGTAACCCTTTAATCAAAGGATAGTTTGTTTACATTAATACTGTTCTAAATTACTAAATATATGTTTACATAAAAATGGCGTTTAATTTTTTCATCGGCACTCTCTTCATTTTAATTTTCTTAAATTTGAATTTTTCTGATCAAACCCGCGGAATAGGGAATCACTTTCAAAAACGGTATTTTCTTCGTTGTAATCTTGATCAACTGTATATTGACTACAATGCAAACGTTGTACAAGTGATGGTGCCTTCGCTTTTCACCTGTGCCGCAACGTGCCATATCAACCCGGCCTGTGCAGCCATTCAGCATACCCGTGGAATCAACTCTACTAAGGGAACTTGTATTATCTACGCCTTCAATCGTTTCAGGGAGCAAATGTATTCCAATTGTACCAAGAAAATTGTGGGGCACTTGATCACCTCCGATCCACTCCTACCTGCAATTAGTATGTGTCCAGACGACTACAATTTGTATAGTTCGACTCATCCTAGATCTTACTACAAGCTTTACCGGGCTCTTCAATACAATTTTAGCTGGTACCAGGCTGAAATGCAATGCATTTCTGATGGAGCAAAGTTAGTTCAAGTGGCTGACGAAAGTGAAATGACTTGGTTGAGTTCTTTCAATTCCACCATAATACTGGTGGGTGCTTACAAACAAATGGTTTCAGTGTTCGAAGCTGATATTTACGGGGAAGTACAAACTATAACCCGTTACAAGTGGGTTTGGTCGCAATCCGAGGAACTTGTCAATAAGGGATTGTGGATGATTGGGGAACCTGTCAATAATATCGCAAACATCAGCAATTCGGTAGGTATTCTCTACGGGGGTTTTCTATTAACCACTAGTGTGTTTAAAAAAGGAGACGCCGTCTGCGAATGTTTGCTTTGGTAAATTTCTATTGTTATTCTACATAAATAGAATAAAGAAAAATACAATATTAGACAATGCATTCTGGCTTGACTGCAGAAGAAGAATTTTAATTGGTGAATCTCTGCTTCGTATAACCATATACTTTTTCTGTTGATTATAAATACACCCTGATCCAAAAGATGTTTCAATTTTAGTGAATAATATAGGTAGGTATATAAAAAGGTAATTCAAAATAGCACGGATCTGTTTGTAATGAAACATCTATGTACCTACTACTTGTGCAAATATGGAAAGCCGTACATTTTAAATTAACATGAATATTGTAATGTACTACTGAAATGACTGCACTGTGATCAGTAAATATATGTAACTGCAATATATATCTTAATTTTTTCCTACATATGGCTTTATTTTTTTAATGCTATATTTTGACAATATTATCGATTTTTTTATGAATACTTTCAGCTGATTTTATGAAATATATTTACATGATTAATTTTTAAATTTTTAAAGGTTTCTTCCATAGAGATTGAACAACTAACGTTATTTAAACGTTATCTGTATTAATTTATTTATTCTGTTATTAACAGAACAATATATACATATAAGAAATATATGCATCGAAAATATCAACAAATTACCATGATGAGTTCCCTATATATTGTTAGGTACAATACTACTATTGAAATAAACACATAGGAAAGGCAACATCATTGATTAAAAATGTTACCTATTTTTTTTAATATAACTACTTTCATATGCATGATGTATAGTCGGCTTTATTTAAATAGATACAAGACAACTGTTTCTTCGTAAAATTAAGAATTAGATTTGAATATATAAAAAACATGAAACTATGTCTTATACCTATATTAGTCATTAAACTATTTTTTACAATTTTGTTAAGTTTAATTCTCTTATGTTGATAAAGAAAAGACGAAATGAATTATCCATTTGGGGAACCTGTCGTTTTTACATGACTAACCTATTCAGTGATTGTTAGTTTATATTAAAATGCAATCTAACATTTTACTCTACTACTTCTTGGCCACATGCTTGAAATTATTATGATAAGAATATCCTGTAAACTAAAATATAATGCGATTATTATATGTAATAATTCATATATACATATATACATATATTGCCATATATTCAATATGTATAATGCCATCATAATGAGAATAAAACGAATTCGATCTTAAAAAATTACACATTTATAACCTGGTACAGTATTCCTCTAAATATTCCAATCAATCAATTAATTAAAAATATTTGTTTTTAATACTTTAATCCACTTATGATTCACTACTCCTAACTTATCTAAAGTTTTGTAGTATGTAGAAGTATTTCTCGCTATCAGAAACGTGTTAATACGCAAACACAAAGGACAAATATAATCAAATTGTTTACCGAGCAAATAAACCCCACATATATGTGTATATATGTATATAACCCCCCATATATATGTGGTCGTCCAACAAGTTTTCCAGCATGGCAGAATAAGCCTGAAATCATACATTTCTCGGAAAAAACTTATTCCAATTTTTAAAATTAAAAATCGTTGATTTTAATCTATAAAATAGTTATATTTTTCCATGTAATATATTTGAAACACTTAAAAATATGCCGGCTGTTATAGTAGATAATTTGTGGCAATTAACAACAACTTTCTAAAACTTTGAACTATTCAGTATCTATAGTTTTTAGAAAAAATAAGTTGACATATTTATACACTGCCAGTAATTAATATACATATATATTTGGAATACAATTACATTGAAAGATCACTATTTCGTAAAAAAACTATATAGGTTTATAATAACTATAAATCATTGAATAATTATATATAATTATGTCTATAATTTGTATGTTGATATATAAGTCATATTATGTTTTTAAGGTATGAATAGCATTGTACAATGCTCATATTTGTATCTATATAATATGTGGCAATATTTAATAAAAATATAACGAAAAAAATAATTATTTATATAAATCGTTATACATAGATTCACGAAACTCCACAGTGCAATTTATGCATGATTGTTCGCGCATTTTTGTACGCCTGTTATGATATCACTGCAAATTTGTGGTTTTACAAAACTGATTTACTTTAACGTATATACACATATCAAAGTGACTTTTATTAAATGACAAAAAAGAGCGTACAATGTTATCTGTATATATAAAAAGCAGGTTTACTATATAGGGCTGTCCGATGTTGTACGTGTGTCACGCTAGAAACGGTGAGGGGGAGACTATATAGCTTCTTGACGAACAGTGATATAATAAGAGGAAAGGAGGTAAAATTGTGAGCGGTACGTCACGCAATTTCAATTTGTTTTTTAGCTATGTAGATTGATCCAAGCGGAGCTTGTCGTCGATATACCTATTATTAACTATATTTTAACTCTATATACACAGGATGTCGCGACTATACGTACAGGTATTAGAATTTGTGTCACATTTTTCTAATACGCAAATATTTTTATTGAGTGACAGCATAATACAGCTATTTTAGACTATCAAACACATTACCTGCATTTCTGTTTAATATATGTAATACGTGTGTTTTACTATAATATACTTATCTGTAACTTGTCTATCATGATAACATATTATTCCAATTGAACCCTTATAAATACTTTTATTGTTACTTTCTCATGTTTTTAATAAGTTAATATATCATGTTAATAAACATAACTGAAGATACTTTAGTGGAAAAATTTACGTTTCTCAGCAATTATAGCCATTATAGTAACAATTATAGTTTATAAGTAAAATTACTGCAGAAATGGGATATACCAAAAAAACAAAATTGTAGGGCTGGGTAATGGTAATGACAACGTGACATAATTAATAGAACGGGTTAGACCAAGAATGAAAAATCGTGATGAAGCTGTGAGGTAAGGGTCGAAAACGTCTATTATTTTCCACCCCCTATTTGTCAGCATCCTTGTGAAATGCGAGTTTATATAAATATTGTGTTGTTCCAGGTTGCATCTTTACTAGTTATTTATTATACTTCAAAATATTAATACAAACTGTAATTCAACCTTTTCACTTGTGTAGCAACGACCGACTTAAAAAAATATATCTTTAAAATTATATTTATTTACTTCAATGCGCAGTATATGAAAAAATATTTGTTGATTGGGAATTATTTAAATTTCCGTGCTATAACTTTGGGCGTGTTTTTGTAGTTCTAAATTATAAATACATGTAAGTATACTTTAGAGCTTTGCCATAATGGTTTTATTGTTGAAATTATGAATTTGTAGTTAACTCAATGTTTAAAGCATATATTATTTAGACTACTTAACTTAGAACGTTTTTTTCTTCTATTTTTTAAATTTAAACATTTTTAATAAAAAAACTTAGCACTTGCAGTATCACTGATTTATTTTATTAGTAGTTGATTAATACTCCTTTCTTTGGATTAATTCGTTATTTAAATATATAAATTTTGATGTTTATTATTATTAATATTACTACAATTATAGTTCATAATATTAATATCATGAATCATGATTTAGATTACTAATACTAATTTACTCTAAATGAATGTCTATGTCTATAAAATGTTAATAACACTGTTTTTAATAATCTTTTAGTTTTATTCATGAGTCATAATTATTTTTGCTTACATTATGTATTAATCAATTAGAGTAATTAATTATTCATTTTATTGACCATATAATTATAAATATTTATTATATTATTATTAACCATATATGGTTCACACATACATACATACATATATATATATATATATATATTACAATAAGAATACACATAATCAAATTTTCTATTACTAATATATAATAAGCTGCTACTTTTACCTAAAAACCTCTTTATTCTTTTAACTATATCAAGTTTATCAATAAGATCATATATACAGGATGGTACACAAGTTGCACCTCATAGGGAAATATACAAAATCTGTTAATATAAGAAAACTGTTACATTTACCTTTCATGTTTATAAAAGTAGATGTTTGAATTATTCACTATTAACATCAATACACTTTTGTACATGTTTTTGGATAGACATTCCAACATGGTTAAGCGTGTAGGCACTGATATTGGCAAACTCAAATTAGATTCTGTTTTTAAGTTTGTTCATATTTCTTGGATGTTGGCAATACACAATGGATTTGAGATGTGTCCACAAAAAGAAATCAAGCGGCAATAAATCTGGTGACTGATGTGGCCATTTCATTGCACTGCATCAAAATGGTATTTGGAAATTTCAGGTTAAATTCAAAAATCTTATAATAGCAGATTTTTATATATCTGGTGTACAGACTTCTGCACTACCCTGTATCTAGACCTATGGCAATAGGTCGTTAGCTAGTAAAGCTAAGCGAACTATGTAGTAGGTAATATAGGATAGTT
>JAYRBW010102880.1:0-19263 GCA_036023295.1 Invenusta paracnida
ATTTTTATATTTGAATTTATTATTTGTTTATTTAGCAAAAGATTTTTTACCAAAATTTGAATAGAAATAATTTGGGATGCTAAAATACAGGAACTCCAAAATTATATAGGCAATACATAGTTACACTTTATATTTACTCTATGAATTAAAGTATTATATTGAAAATAATGTATTAATGTTTTGATTTGGTGACATTTTGACTTGGTGACCTTATGTCTATGACTTGGTGACATTTTGCATTTTGACAGGCATTCTTAGACAGTGAACTGCTACTGTTAAGCACACCAAATCAGGATTTATGCAAACTGGCAGTTAAATTTTACTGGGAGTTAGCTTAACTGCTAGTTCTGGCTCTGCAATAGGGGGTATAAATACAAGCCATAAATACTACTGTAATTGGAGTGTCAGTAAACTAATTTTATACAAGTTATTATTATACATTTATCATGGCTATGCTGTATGCTGAATATATCATGTTTTTATTGCTATCTATTTTTATGTAAAATCGATAGTATAATAACTAGAATGATATAATATTACTTAGAATGACATATTACTAATAAAAAAATACTTTTTGTTTATATAACATTAAATTTTAACTTAAACTATAGTATAAGTGTAATAACTTAGTTATTTTAATAGAATAAATACTCCTAAATTATAAAAACTAGCAACACTAATACTAATAGCATCACTTTCTATGAATAAAAACATTAAAAATAACTATTTTAAATTTTCCAACTCAACCAGCTATACTTATATATCAATAATAATAAAATGTAAAAGCAATTGCATTATAGCCATACTCATATAGTCATACTATATAGACAAAATCAAAAATATGAAATTGTATTAATACCTTTGATTATCTCTAGAAGAGTTCCCGGTCGATTGCTGTCGTCAGTCATCTTAGCCTTTTGTGTAAATAAAAAATCTTTACATTTTGTTAGATTATTTAGTTGATCTAGCGTAATGTTTTAACTTTTCTTTGAAAAATAATTCTACATAGCGCTGCCATTAACTAGAAATAAGGGCGACTTTAATTACACATACGGAATTTATTTTAAATTAAACATTAAAAACGTATACCTATTTATGGCACCTTTTGACATCACCAACAAATCTACCTGGATTAATGCTAAGCTTAGGGAAAACTGGAGAGTCCTCATGAGTCGCGCCAAGTCCTAAAGGATGTCCTAGCGAACTCAACAACAACAACCTATTTATGCTTCATTTTGAAAAAATCTACATATATAACTACTATAGAATATACATAAATACACGTATAATATACTTAAAATATGTGTATTTTTATCCGTTATGTTACTCTACATCTTAAAATAGTATTAATCTTTAAGCCATAAAAAAATTATGTTAGATATGTTATAAACAAAACTTATAAATAAGAAGATTCAAATAGTACATAACCAAAAAACTACTATAATATAGCAATATTGTAGAATAATATAAATAAATAACCTATACGAATTGAAATCATTAAAATTATTCATGAAAAAGTATGTCAACAACTTATTTTAGAAAACAAAATATATTAATTATTTGGTATCCTATTAAAATTCTTCCAATAAACTACAAAACAAACATCCCGAAGGTAGTTACAACCAAAGAGTAAAGATATATATATATTATAAATTATATTATTTACTCTATGCGGCTACAACTATAGACAGATGTTCTCTTTGCAACTATATCCTTTCCAAACAAATCGCTCCTTCCAAAACAATGGACTGATATCAGTCCTGATATATAACACTACCAATTTGACACCACGAAAACTAAGTGTGAAAGAAACTATGAGAACCTCCAGAATAACGAAGACTTCTGCTACGCCATCTACACCGATGAATCAGCCCAAGAAAGTAAATTCAATGGCGGAGCAGCAGTCGTGATCACAAAGGGCTCCCTTAGCACTTGCACAGAAATTACTAACGAGCAGAATAGCGGCAGGAAGATATTGCTCATCATTCCAAACGGATAATGGTAGCCATCGAGAACGTTCTACGGTGGCTGAATGAAGATGAAAACTGGAATAACACACGCATTATCACTGACAGCAGATCGAGCATCGACACAATAAGATAAGCTGGAACTTTAAAAACTTGGACAATACTCGACGAACTAAGACGCATACAAAAAAACATCAACTCGTCTGGGTCCAAAGTTACTGCGGCTTACCCGGAAACGAAACAGCAGACAAAACAGCGGGAGAAGCTTCCAATTACTCAACCAGAGCGACCAAGGATGGCTGTTCGATGTAGCCAATGAGAGATGCAAATTCAACTAGCCAATACCGAACATGAACCATGAGAGAAGAAGACGAACATACCTCAATGCCAAATTCAAGAGAAAGATAGAGGACAAATGACAGAAATAAAAATTGGAGCTGTAAGGCGTCTCAGGATGGGCCACAGCTTGGACCTCAAGGCATACCACAAACACATCGAGGTCGACGACAAGTGTAGATTCTTCGGGGAGGAACTAGAGACTATAAATCCTGCACATCATTGAAGATTGTCCTGACCTCCTGAGGAAATGCGAAGATGCCAGGATCTCAACGATGAGACCTCGTGAAAAACCCAGAGGGTACACGTTTAAGCTTCTGTACTACCTAAAGAGCAATCAATGAACCCATAACCGAGTTTGTTTGATACAATTGTAACAAAAAATAAACGATGGCTGACATGGATCTAACACATCTTCCTCTCTGTTAGTCTTCGAATCAACAGAAATAAAACGGAATATATTAAAATCGGTGTCTTTGATAACAATAACCATCACTCGAAATTAAAAAAATCAAGGACATCAAGGAAGTCCAAGATTTCAAATACCTACTCTAGGCTGTGGGTTCGGCTCTACAGAGAAAGATATCAATACTCACTAGGATCTCTCATTCAATATGGTCAACAAGCTGGACATCATCTGGAAATCAGCATGTTCCATGTGCACAAAACTACGGATCTTCAAAAGAATAATTTAACCACTGCTCCTGTATAGCAGTGAGACATGGATGATGAAACATTTGAACGACAGACTCGATGGGTGCTACACGCGTTTCCTATGCAGAGCAAAGAATTTCACATATAGAGAACATATAACCAACACAAGGCTCGAGCCAACAATCTACAACAATCTGCAAGTGTCCAAAACAGTCTATGAATGCAGACTTCGATTCATCGGTCAATGCGTACGCAGTTCCCAACCCGTTGCACAACTGACACTTTGGGAAGACCACGGACACATGAAAATAGGACAAGGAAATCGCTCCAGCTCCTTACATCAAGTCCATAAAACATCAATTCCCCAAACTGGCGTTAACAGAAATTAAGACCGCAGCAATGGACCACATGATATGGAGACAATTATGTGAATTAAATTAACTTATTCGCAGATATTTTAATTTAACCTCCGTATCACTCTGACTTTTGTCATTTTCTGTCAAAAGTTGTTAAATTGTATATTTATTGAATTATGTTGTTGCCCATGATGCATTGGTTCCCAGTTTTTGTTTTATTCATTAAACTGATCTTAATGATGATTATATTACGTAGTCTTCGATTGTACACTGCTGGTATTTGCTTTAATATATAATTACATGAATGTATAGCAGGGAGTACTATAAATGTTTAGTATTCTTGGTATATATACCAAAGCATTTACAGTATTCCCTGGTTGTGCATGGTATGTATAAAATATACACTCTGTTGTATACAACATATGCAAATTGTTTGGATAATAAAAATGTTATTAAATACATTTATACATAGGCAAGGTATGTGTTATTGGCAATATATCCATATAATATAATATGTACATACTAAACTGGAAACGAGATCATTTATAGTGATTTTAATAGGCACTGTGGTAAAAAGTAATTTATATTATTATCAGAGTTGTAAGATATAATTTATTGGCCTTTTTATGTATTTTTACGAACAGAATTTTCATTTGTATTGCTTTATTGAACTCCTATAGATACATATAATAAATTAGTATTTGAAGTACTTAAAATAGTTTCAACGACTTAATCTGGTGTTATATACACCGTATCTATGCGTTAAATAAATTAAGTTTTACAATTAGTTATTCAAACTCACATATATGTTCATCTCAAATCTACACCATAAATTGTATTCAGTTTATTTTATTCGATAACAATAGTTTAATTTTGTTCGTAATTAAAGCATCTATATCTTCAATTGAATGTACATATGTATAATAGAAATTTCTACAAATAAATAGAAATTGCTTATTTAAATTAAAATTTAATGAAAAACACTGGGTTTTTATATAATTTTTTCATAAATAATTTGTTATATGTAGCTGTTTCAGTTATTTCCCTTTTGCTAAAATTTTAAAAAAAATTCAATTTCATTGA
This sequence comes from Invenusta paracnida, assembly GCA_036023295.1. Lineage (NCBI taxonomy): Eukaryota > Metazoa > Platyhelminthes > Proseriata > Coelogynoporidae > Invenusta > Invenusta paracnida. The sequence continues at coordinate 4,397 of JAYRBW010102880.1, forward strand.
AATATCTATTTATATTAGTAAAGCAAATATATTAAATATACATAATATATTTTCAAGGAGATTATGAGATATGCAAACAGGTTATTTGCATGATATTTTAAAATAACTTAAGATAAAGCAAGGGAAAGTGGATGATCCAATTCGAGAGCGACCTCCAGTTCCAGTCAAAAATCCGATTCAAGAGTGGAACCGATGATCCAATTCAAGAGTGACCTCAGGTTCCAGTCGAAGATCCAATTAAAGAGACCTCAGGTTTTGGATAGGCCATGTTGTAGCTCTAGCCTACGGATTGGTGTAAATTCCCACAAAATAAAGTCCAGTGTGGTCCATTTGGTAGACCCTATCAACCGATTATAATGGCTCCAGAAGTGCTGCGACCCTTTCCAAAAGGTAGCAGGTCAACACATATGTTCCAGAAAGAATATTGTGTCCAAATGATTGACAGATCAGAATAAGCAGTCTTTGCCTATAATTGTAGCAGAACAATCCATTATCAAAGTCAAAATCAAAGTACGAGCTTCCAAGATTAATAATAGAAGTAAACGAACTAAGATAACTGAAATATGGAGTGCACTCACTGTTTGTATGCAAAACTATAACAAATCTCATGGTGACTGGTTGTGATGTGTAGCTTGTGCGAATGTAAGAGATGTGCGAATCTGTGAGATGTAAAATGTTTCTTATTTGAAAATTCTAGAATATTTTGTACCATTTAACTGTTCATGTTTAATAATAATTAAAAAATAAACCAATTGTACATATTTGAGTGATGCAAAAATAGTAAAAATATCATGCATAGATATCTACTGATAAATGATATATTATACAGAACTTATTTTAAAGTAACAATAAATTTAAGAAAAGGAATGTGTGAAATAAACACCAACAGGAAATTGTAAATTGTGTTAATTAAATAATTATCCTAATATGTTATGTACAAGAGATTGAAATATGTGAAAATATAAGTGCAAGAATGTCATGTGGTGTCGTCGATTTATTTCTTCCAAAAAAGAGAAGGTTCACTACTTTACTTATGTTGCGCTACGGTGGCAGGCTTAGGGAAATATGCAGAAGTGAGTGAGTGTTGGTGTTGCTTAATGTGACCGTGTCCAGTAATGGGAATAGGATTTCCCATAAGAATTGGGGAAGGAGCTACTGGCATTTCAGTTCGACGCAGATACTTGAGATCTAGCCCAGCGCTAACAATATCGCTCCCTGACTGGTTGCCATTTTCCTGAATTTTTTGCAGTTGTATTGGTCTGTTGCTATCGTCACTATTTTTGTTGGTGACAAGAGTGGCCGTGGAAACTGAGACTGGAGGGTCGATATCGAGATCCGCATGAATGGGAGTTGACTTGGTAATTGGTGCCGAGAGGAGACCCACTGTTCGACGTGGCAAGTTCTGGTGGAGTGTATATTCACGTAAACTCAATTATAAAAAAGAATACAGTTTAGTACAAGAATTAATAATCTATTAGGTTATGCGAATCGATCACAATAAAGATAGAAAAAGAGGGAAAATTCTATTTTGTTTAGTTTAACTTAATTAATAGCATAAATTTTACGCTAGCCTTAATTATTATTCATAAAAATTTAAAATAATTTACTTGTTTTCTGAAAAAGAATTATTAATATAAATATCAATTAAGAAAAACACAATTCAGAATATACATTATGAAAATGTATGTTCAAGACAATAATGAATAAAAAAGTAATATGTAATATCAATAAAGTAAGTTTAATAGCGTTATTCTATTATCTTCAGTATAATATTATGCGTGTGCTTAAAATAATAGTATTATAGCCATAAACATATATAAAGTATGCGGGATATGAAAACCAAATACATAATATGTATAAAAGTATAAAAAGAAGGACAATTTAAAAATAATATGAATATTGTTGTGTTTGTTTTACTGCATCAATAATAATGATAAAAGAGTTTCGATACGTTTGAATATCAGACTATCGTGTGATTTAATTCGATTCTTTTTCCTTGTAATTTAATTGAATATTAAAATGGAACTATAATATTGTTCATATTTATATTAAATTAGAACTTACACAATACAATATAACATTGGCGACGAGATTAATATAATCGGACCAATTTTATTGGATTTTATCAATTGTACTTTTGCCTTTGAATCGATTTGGACCTGTTGGATTATATTATTGGTTTCGTGAGAAGATATTGGTGACTCACTGTATTATTAATTTTTATAATTTGACTTAAAATTTCGAAAACTTGACGATTTATATTTTGATAAATTATATTAATTTTAGTATACATTATATGTAGTAGTAGATAGTAGTAGAAGATAATTTATCAATTTTCTGTTAGTTTGTAATAGTTATATTTTTGTACTAGAGATATTTAACTATGAGCTATATAAATGTTAAACCATTTGACACTAAAACAGATCCAATAAATTTATCAGGTGGTTGGCAGAAATGACTCCGTAGCTTTCAGTATATGGTAGAAAGGAGAGATATAACTGATGTTACTAGGAGAAAAGCATTGTTACTGCATCTGACAGGAGAGGACGTGCAAGATGTCTATGAGACATTGCTTGCTGGTGAGAACGAAGCAGATAAAAATGCGTACGAAGTGACATAATAAGTAATACATATTTTTACCACAAAACAAACAAGACTTATAATAGACATATTTTAGAAAAATTATGCAGGAGCCTAGTGAGAGTCTTGGTCAATTTATCACCCGGATCAAAACGCAAGCAGCGAAGTGCGATTTCGTTGATCTAGACGATCAAAATTAATGTCGCAATTAATTGATAGGTGCTACAACAAAATAGTAAGACTGAAAACCTTAAAAAGGGCTGAGATTGAGCTGAATGAGGTGAACCAGGTCGTAAGAGCATTTGAAATCTTTAAAATTCAGGAGCAGTTACAATGACGACTCAGTAGAAAAAGAAAGATGAAATGCTATTAATCAAATGAAGAAAACTCAGTATAATAACGAATCAAAAAATAAATTTTAAAGGAAATGATGTCAAGGAAAAGACAACAAAACGTTAGTTGCTTCCGATGTGGCAAAACTGTCCAAACTCAGCTAAAAACGCAAAGTGTAGGAAATGCAATATGATGGGACATTTTGCAAATTATTGTAAAACAAAAAATAACTACAACAAAGTGAGATTTGTAGAGACAAAGCCAAATTCGGATGATGAGTCTAATTATGCTTTAAGCATTAATACAAAAAGCTAAATTAGATAGTGTTCTTTGTACCTTGAGAATATTCAATCTAGAAGTGTTATTTGATTCACGTTCTTCAGTAAATGATCAGAATACAGCCATACGTGAAAGCCTTAAACAACAAGGTATTATATGCAAGTCATGGAAATGTGATGACAGAATCTATGCATACGGACACAAATAGGGACTTCCAGTTAGTTGTTGGAAAATTTTGTACTGAAATAAGAACAAACAAGTTTATTGTCGAAGCTGAATATCTTCTTTTCGAAAGTACAAGCATACAGATACTTGGATCGAAGACCGCACAACAGTTGAAGTTACTCAAGATAGTGAATACGGTTACCCATGAATCCATTCGTAACATTGAAGTGGAAATACCAATAAAACCAAATGTTGAAATACCATTCCTCAAAGCGAGATCAATTCCTTTTGGTATTCAAGAAGAGGTAAAAGAAAGATTGAATGTCATGGTAGAACAAGGTATAACTGGAAAAGGTTATAAGTGCTGAGAATGCAACCCCTATTGTTGTCGTGAGGAAGGAAAAAGGAAAAGTCCGCATTTGCGGAGATAATAAATCAACTGTCAACAAATGTTTGCTCCATGTACCGACACGCAACCTCAATATTAACAACATACTACAAAAGGTCGGAGGAATGGAAGTATTCTCAAAAATAGATCTGGGGGGTGCGTATCTACAGTTAAAACTGAATGAAGAGATTGAACGTCTCACAGCAATCAATACTACTTTTGGTTTGTACAGATATACCAGATTGCGGTATGGTCTGACTTCTAGTCCGGAAATAGACCTTCTTGGATACCTTAGGCGGCTTGGAAGGTACAGTCTCATATATAATATATGACATTCTGGTGATGGGTAGAACGGAACAGGAACACCAAGAAAACCTGGATAAAACAATGAAACGTGTAAAGGAATAAAACATAAAGATCAACAAAGAAAAATGCCTTTTAACAAAAAGCGAAGTACCGTTCCTTGGCCACGTGATTTCAAGCAAAGAAATAAGCCCTAACAAGTCCTAACCACAATCGTGGTTGGGAAGTGTACATTTTCCAGTCGTTACATCCTAACTTAGTCGAAATGACAGAGCCTTTGCACAGATGTCTAAAAAATAACGTAGCATTTTAAATGGGTGCCACAGAAAAAGAATGCATCGATAAAATCAAGGGCAGCCTTACAAATCCACTGATGCTTCAAGCTTATCAACACGATCCGCCTGTAACGTTGTGATGCTAGTCAAAAGAGGATTTTTGCAGCAAACAGAATGGTAAACCAGTTTTAGCCATTTCAAAGATTCTCACAGATGCATAAAAGAATTACTCGCAAATCGAGCGCAATACTCTATTCATTGTATGGGCCATTAAGAAACTGTCAAAATTTCTTCTGAGAAATCCCTTTACCTTTGTCACGGATCATAAGCCACTTCAAAATATATTTGATTCCGAGAAAAGTGTCAACAAGATATCAGGACCTCGACTGCAAAGGTGGGCGTTGAGTCTAATGGCTTATGACTTTACAATCAAATCAGCCAAATCTGCTGAATGCTCATTGCAGATATGTTTTCACGATGTGGTCAGATGATGGAAATAAATGATGACGTATTCTAAATAAATGCAGTCTTTGAGACACATATCCCGGAATTGCATGGGAACTGAGACGCATATTTTCTCAAGGTGTACTGAAAAAATATATTAGAAATGGATTTCCTAAAGTGTTGGATGCCAGGCACCTTCCATTTAGGAACGTAGCTCAAGATTTGACTGTCAAAGGGGACTTCATTTACAAAAACAATTCGCTCGCTATACCGGAAAAATTACAACATATCATCCTGTCTGTGATTCACCAAAAACATCCTGGAATAGAAAGATGTAAATCGATGGCCAGACAGCATTACTACTGGACAAATTTGAGCTCAGATAACGAAGAGACGGTAAAGAATTGTCCTTCATGTCTGACTTACAAGGTACTTACAGTACTTCGAAACAAGAGTGGTCATCATGGCCAAACTCTGAGAGACCGATGACTTTGGAGAATGGGAAGGAACGCCATTCTCAGTTGTGGTCGATACATTTACAAGATGGCCTGAAATTTATGTCATTAAAGATATATCTTTTTATATGACTTTTTCTCCAGATTCGGAATCCCTGAATACTTAGAGTATCCGATAATGGTCCAAGTCTAGTTGCCAAAGAAGTAGACAACTGGCTTAACAATATTCGTTGTATCCATGTGATTGCCTCTGCCTATCATCCCAAAAGTAACACTTTTATTAAAAGGATGGTTCTAACTTTTAAGGAGCATTCCCGAGTTAATCGAATACAAAATCGGAGTAACACAATATTTTCAGTTACCGTAGCATTCCACATTCTGTAACGGGCGTGTCCCCTGCTCAAATGGTGTTGGGCCGCCAAATCAGAACTAGTAGTGATGCGCTCCAATCCAGTAGTTATGCAAAGATACCCTTGGAAAAATGGTTTGAGCCGGCGGAGGTCATTCAGGTGAATGGGAAGATTGTCGCATTACAGAAGGAAGACACAGAGAACAAACAAAGTTGCCGACCCCTCCAAGTGCTCTGAATGCTGCAGTACCGGAGGTGGTTGAATCGGTGAGGAATAACGATGATACTGAGAGCTTGGGAGTTACGGAGGCCATTGAAAAAGATGTTGAACCTTTAGGTTGTAGGGGGAGAAACTATTCTCTCTCTTAATATTATGAATTGTTTCAATTAAAAGTGGAGTAATCTCAATACGTGTGTACCGCAACCCAGCTGTATACTCAACAGTATAAGAATGCTTGCAGACAACTATAATTTTAAGAAGCGTAGCTGAGCGGGTAAGACGCTGGCCTACAAAACCCGGTCGGTCTCGCAACGTACTCCTGGTTGTAGTAAACTGTTAGCGCTGTCGTATTGAATAAATCGTTGGACTGGTTATAAAATGTTTGGCCAGTCTATAATGATTATTTATATATATATATGTTCCTCGTAGTAGTGGTTAGACACGCTAAATTCTGAACAAGTCTATCGTATTTAGGTTGTAGACCTAAGCGTTTTTGAATATGCTTATTCGTAAAACTTTTTTGTATTCGCCTCGTTACATGTGCAATTTGAAAAAGTTATACGTAACACTTTGTATATACTTGTCGCACATATGTACTTTGGTGATGGAAGAATGTTGTGTTTGTTTATAATAATAAAAGAGTTTCGATACGTTTGAATATCAGACTATCGTGTCATCTAATTCGATTATTTTTCCTTGTCAGTTAATTGGATATCAAATTGAGAACTATAATATTGTTAGGATTCATATTAAAGTGCACAATACAATATAAAAAATATCGTGGTGAATATTTCAGATCTTAATCTATTATTCAAACAAACGGACTTAATTCTAAAAAAAGAATAGGTTGGAATACATATATATACATATTGACTAAATAGAAAATATAATATATAGATCACCTGTGAAGTCGGGATTGTCGAGGTCGAAGATTGTGCAGAAGTATAGGTTGGGATATATGGACGCGACGAAGGACCCGAAAATCCATTTGTGTGGGAAACCTAATAAATAAATACGTATTAACTGGCTAACCAAAAAAACACATTACAAAACACTATTACAACATAACATATTTATACCGGAAAATAGTTCCGTCAGTTTTGCATATATTGACAGATTAAATTTCACTATTATTATTAATATTCTTTAATAACGATAACATCAAAAGTGTGTTAATTGGAAATGAAAAGTTAACATAAACATAAGCACGATTTTTAAACATTATATTAAATTAAAATAACTATTATTAAAGCAATATACATTTTAAATGATTTTAGTGTAAACTTCAATATATTTCTTTTTAAGTACTTCACTCACTGGGATGCTACTGGAGGGTCGATACTGAACAGTATGAACGCCCCCAGCTGAAGAAGCCGTTGGTTGAAATGTAGTCTGCTTTAGTTGACTCTCTGTGATCTGACGATTCAGCCAATTTATCACTAATATAAAAAAACGTATAATAGATCATATTTGAAACGCAAAACATAATATAGTCTGCATTATCTTAAAAATGTATAATTTAAATATTAGTGTATTTTAACAGTTTGGATCAAACAAAGTTGATCGAGAAGAAAATGTATATACACGTTGAAGCATGGAACATATTACTAGCTTGACACGTAAAATAATTACCATAACTTCATTCCCATACTATATAATATATATTTATGTTTATGTTTATCAAACCAAATATTTTTAATGTTACCATTTATTACCACGATTTGATTATTATAATAAATGTCATGTGTACATGTAAGCAGTAACAAAGTTCAAGTAAAAATGAAAATGTCCGAATAAATGTATTTATAACATTTTACAAGAGTAGTGGCGTAGAGTCAAATAGGAATTTATGGTTCATTAATAAATTTTTAGTTTCAAAACTACATATTCTATACATTTTTATAATAAATAATTTAGAACTATTTCAGAATAAAACCAAAATACTAATTCTTATGCTTCAAATATTGATTTTGGATATTTTAAACATTGTTAAAATAAATTGTGGGTATAAATTAGAGACAAGAAAGTAAACGGACCATTTTCATTAGTCTTGAGTATCTGTCTCGCCTCCTCTAACTTTCTTTCCGTAGCCTCGAGTTGCTCTTTGAGTCGTGTGATTTCCTGATCTCGGCCTGTGACAGTGGTTGATAATCGGGACACCTCATCTCGGAGAGAGGCTACCTCCCTGTCCTTTTCACCCATCATACGCTCCTGTTCCGTCGTTATCTGAGTTCGCAGTTTTACCTGTTAACGATTTATCCAGAGAGTCGGTTAAATTAGATCAGCAGTAAGAGATGCTGTAGAAATTACATAAAATTTGAAGGAATTTTGTAATACACGAGAGTTTAAAATGGATAGTGACTTTGTTAGTAAAAGTTTCTTATTTAAAACACTTGAATTTTGAATCCTTTAACGGGGTTTATTTAAAAGTATCCTTTTCAATATTACAACAAGCATTTTTAATATAATGCGTTTGAGAAAATACCTGAAACGAATTTCAGTGAGGTATTGATAAAAAAATATCTCAAAATAAATAGGTACCTATTACTAAAAATAAGATCCAAAAAAATCATTAGTACATCAACTTTACGCGATACAAGTCTTCATGTAAATAAACAAGTGAACGTATGTATATTTTGAAGGTAAGTCATAATTCATAATACAATTATAAACTTTTATTTTATTAGAATTGGAGAAAAGTTATATAGTAGTTACAAGTATCTTAATCTATGTCAATTACAGCATACGTCATGCGTAAATAAAGGATAAATTTAACAACAGTAGAAATACGAAATAAATACCGAATGAGATATTATAACATGAATGACGGTACTTGTTGAAGTAAAAACCAGGGTACACACTTGTTAATTAATTTAACTCTTATTCTGTCATTAGCTACATTTTGTAGCTTTTGAAAGTTTTTTTGTTTTGTTTTAATAGTAACAAGAAATCTATTTAGGACGATGGCTAACTATGTTGAGAGTATATTGTCTAAAAATTTTTGTGTCATATTTTTTATTATAAAAGTACAGTGACATGATAATCCTTCAACATGTCATTAGCTACACTATGTAGCTAATGTTAATTATAATAAACTAGACATTTTCTTTTCTACTGCATTAAATATTCACATACTGATTGATTATCTGTTACGATAGTGGTTCTTAACCTCTAGACTTAATTCCCCCTTATTGACTGTCAAATCAAAATTTTCGCAGATTTAAATAATAACAAAACAATAAACCTACCATTATTTTTTATATCAGTAAGACATTTCTACAAAGTTAAGAACCACTTTTTTAGTGGCTATATATACTCGTACATATTGATATGTAAGCCGGAGTGAATCATCTTGACTAAAATGTGGATGAAGTTACTTGCCGAAGGAAAACTGTATGACATGTTGGTCATTGTATTCTACAATATTCTAGATGTGGCAGCTTACAATGCTTACTTACTCATGAAGGATGACAACTCCAATCTATAACGAATAGCCTTATCAAGCAACTGGCATTTCAGTTGACAGAAAATAATGCCAAACTATGCCCGAAATAATCATTTGCCCAAACAGGTTAAAAAATATGCTGGTTTTCTATTTAGTTTACGACAGGGAAATGGCTTGCAACAAAAACCGCTTGACAACAGAGTTGGTCACTGCAATATTTGCTTTACAAATACTGGGTCAAAATGCGATGTATGCAACAAAGCTGTTTGTCCACAGCATCATATAGTTACGAAAGTATGAAAATGTCAAAGTTGTTTAACTTTAGTTTGAACTTAATGTTGTGTTTAAGTGTTAATAAAAATTTCTTTTTTGTGTTAAGTAGGTGTATGTAATACGTGCCCATGTATATATGTATATATAATTGCTAACATTTTGTTGTATAATGATATAAATATGTTAAATCCAAAATGTATTTTATATTTGCATAGTTGAAAATACAATATATTATATACGAAATTTATAATAGCTAGAAAATGTTGCTAATGACAGGTTGGCGTAAACCGATTTATGTAACAGCATTAGGGTTAAGCTGCATATTATCCTACAAAAACAAAAAATGGAATCCAGTTAAATAAAAAATTGTCCCAATTGACTGCATAAAGCTGCAATCAATAAATTAAGAATACTGAAGTGAAAAATTGTCATCTGCTCGATTTAATAAGTTCAGCAAGCTGAACATTTTATGTTTATAATACTTTTCAAGCCCATATAAAATTCGGATGTAACCACTGCTTTCTTCAGTGAAAGAATTTAGCATTGCACACAACACAAGGTAGGTTGCTTCATAGACATATGGTTTAAAATTGCACTAAACTATTAATTTATTCTTTTACACATAAGCTGTCATACACATTGAATTTCAATTGCAAATACAATAAGTAAAGCCTAATGATTTCCGACTAAATCAGCTATTTATGGATATCGCAATATCACCAACATCCAAACAATCTGCCTAAAATGTATGAAATGGGATTTCCATAACAAATTGTAAATAATTTTTATGCAACGCCAATAACTTGTTGATTCCCACTTGTACATTTTTATATATTGCTTGTTGCCGCAAGTAATTTTATGAAACTGGCCAGACAGGTAATTAAACCTGAATAATTATACTTATATTATATTAATAATTGGGTAATAATTCAAATTTATTAGTGTACCACTATAAAACATATAGTATACATTGCAAATATATAGTGGTATATTGAAATAAAAAAATAATTTTAAAAATGCAGACACGAACCTTTGAATGATAATTACGGACTTCTCCTTGTAACTTCTTGATAATTTCATTACCCTTGTTCAGCTCGTCTGACATCGACTTCATCGATTTTTCCATTTTTTCCATTTGCCGAGACTTTCTCTGAGTGTCTTCTTGAAAACGGTTCTAGAATAGAATAGAATAAAAATATAATATATAACAGTCAAAATGTTTAAAAAAATATTATGCATAACAATTCATTTTAAAACGACGAAATTTCGTATATCACAAATTTTAATACAATTAAAACGATGAAACATTAAAATACTTTTAAAATAATAAAAAATTATGAATATTTTTAGTTTTGTCTGACACTTATCCACTTAACCAAGTTTTAATCCAAAATATATTATTGGTTAATTCATTAGATAAACTAAAGAAGCTAAAATCAAGAGATGAATGAAAACCAATAAATTATTTTTAAGTGAATACATTTATCACTGTAAAATATTAATTGTTTATACAAATTACGACGAAATACTCATAATTGTATAATAAATGTTTTGGGTATAATAAATAGTTTATGTAAATTAACAATTTAAAAGAAAAATATGACAATAAATAATTAATAACATCTGTTATAAAACGTTTACAAACATTATATGTATACTTATTAATTTAATATGCTGCCATTATTTCTAATTTGATTGATTAATTAAGAAGATATTCATTAAATGTAATAAAATCGGTAAATTATGTTTTTAAAAGTAAGCTGCCGTAAAAATATAATTACATATACCTATTTATCCACGAAATAAAAAATAACATATTGTTCAATGTTCAGTTAACAACACTACACTGGTCTCCATTTTTTCCGATTAAATGCCACAACAGTTTATTTCTATTTAACGAAATTTTATTTTACTCCAAATTTTACAAATAGATATATTATAAAGATTAAAAAAATTGAATATCAATCTATAATAATTCTAAATTATTTTAGTAAACTATTTGAGTAGTATTCCACTCATTGATCTAACTTTGTAAGATCGCGGCTTATGAACGCTTTTAATAAACTTTTTTGCGCCATCTTTCTGCTGTTATTATTTTTAATTAAATAAACGCTGAAATAAACATCGCAACACAAAAATATATAGTGCAATAAACGCAGCGGGATTTAATCTAAGAAACATTGTATTTAACTAAAGTCAACAACAACAATGAAGACACAAGCAATAAGGACAGTAGTTTTACTAATCACACCTTATGCTCCTGTTCTGCGGTGTAAAGGTCCTGCGTACGCGTGATAAGCTGGTCCTTGTCCTTCACCTCCTGCTCTAAGACAGCGATCCGAGTGTTCAGCTTGTGCAGATTCGTTTCTCGCTCGTGCAGTTCTCGGTCCGCGGTTTCGTGTTGTCGTCGAACAACTACAATATACAGACAAGTATTTTGAATAAAATGAGTGAAAAATGAAAATAAAAATATGCGTCACTCGTTCACATGACAGAAAGTATAGATATTAAAATAACTAATTATATTTTAAAACTGTTTTTTTTTATTTAAAATTCATATTCAGTACCTACCTTTTATACAATCTTTGATTCTCAGACTGGTATAATTTATTATCAAAAATAAACGTATTATATTTTAGGCTTTCCGCACTGTGCAATAAATGCGCGGAATAGTGTATTGGTCAGTCAATTTAGTCCATTTAATTTATATATTTTTGACTCCATTTATTTCTCAGATATTGTAGAATATTTAAAAAATTTTTTACTTTTGCTACATTTTATATTCTGGTCCTATTTGCTTAAAAAATATTGTTCAATTACGTGTTAAGTTTAATGTGTATATACGCATTATTGACACTCTTAACATTTAAATAACGTTTATTTACCCTAAGAGAGATTAGATCACATGAAATCACTAGGCAGATTTACTTGCAATATATTTTGAAAGCTGTAAACTATTTCCCAAAAATTTAACACATCAAAAATAATAACAACAAACATATAAAAAATCCTTACAAACAATTTCCTGCCTCGCCTGTTGACAATCCTCCTGAGCTGTATCCAGTTTAGACCGCGTGTCGCGTAGTTGAGCCTCTAATTTGCAGTTTTCGTCCGATAAGCACTGAAATTGACCAGTGGTAATTAAAGCCTTCGTGAAATTATGTGCGTATTCCAATTATTTCATTATCAGATATTTAACTAAGGAAATAGTTTAAATTTGGGATAATTTATTATTTTTGTAGAATTGTATAAATTGAACAAAATCAATGCGTGCATTAACTTTTGAGTTTTATCAATTAACTTGTGTACAGTCTAAGAATTAGTCATTATTATTATAATGTTTATGTATACACAAAATCTGTACAGGGTACAATCTAATTGTAATATTGTATGAAAGCAATAGAAAAAATGTGGAAAACAAAAAATTAACATAAATGCTTAACAAAAAAGTTTTAATTTACATCTAAATAAAGACATTTTTTGAGTGGAACGCAAAGAACTGGGCAGTGTTCTACGGAGTGCGGCAACTGAGAAAGCACCGCAATGCGTATATTATAGCGCTTAATATAAATATATATTATTATGGTATTATTGTAATATTACACATGGTCACCTTATTAGAAGTGTCTAAATCATAAATTCTGGACTCGAGCTGCTTTACAACTTTTATATGAGCTTGGTCCAGTTCTCCTTTGTCTTTCTCATATTTTTGTTGATAATAAGTTTGGGCCTGAAATAAAAGTATGTAGCGCATATTATGAAATATTTTAAACAATATGTTACAAAACATTATTTGTTTATGATAATTTAGAGATTGTTGTGGTTTTAATAGAATCTAATTATATTAATCAGATTATATATAATTAGAAATCTATCTTGCATCAAAAACATAACTTGATAGTTTTTTTGTGTATATATGAAATAAATATACACACATAGTAAACTAGATTTCTCTTGTTGAATTGATTACACCTGTGTATATTAACTGGAATTTACAACTTGTGCATAGACGGCTTCATCATGTGTTTGCAAGCATAGAACTCCAGAAATGCCCAAAAAGGTTTGATCAATATGTGTGCGTCCTATAAAGCATATTCCATTGCTGTTATTGGTGATAAAAAGACGCATTGAGCAAGTAAAAACAAAACAAAAATATTAAAACAAAAAATTGTAGTATTTTCTTGATTTTTTTCTTCAATTTTTAAAAATAATCATAAACTAAATTTACCAAATAGATGACATAGGTGACAATTTTGTTTTGTTAACTAAATAATTTTTTCGATTGCACGCTATTGTTATAAAAACAAGTAAATAGTTTGTAAATATTCGGTTAAAACTTTAAAATCTGTCATAAATATTTAATTTAAAAAATTAGAAGACTTTAAATTATACATTAAGAAATAATAAAATGTGAATATAGCTGGGAAGCATAGAAAGAATAAAAGAAAGAGTAAGCCAAAATAATCTAGTGATAAAAGAAGTTAATACATTCTTTTCTATAAAGTCATTCAGAGACACTCCCGACGAGGCTGTATTACAGCGAAAATTTGGGTGAAATATAATTTTTATTCTCGCAGATCCGGCTTACTCTTTCTTTTATACATTAAGTATTTGTAATTATTTTAATGGGTTTTACGAAAATACGACATCTTTATATATTACTTTTAAAAACACAGACTAAATTTGTATAAAAATATCTAAACAAGACACTTTATTATTCATCAAAATCTATTTTTAAAATTTAATTAGTGTATACAACTAAATAAATACAAACAAATGAAATATAATGGTAATTTGATATAAAAAATTTTGATAATAAATGTTAATATTAATATTTTTCACAGTTAAAATCTTTTAAGTATGTATTCTTTGCAATTATTAATTTCAGAATATGTGTGTGTTTCAGGTAGGAATTCTGTGTCTCATTTAATAGAAATATAATCTATCTATTCTTTCAAATATACATATAATATATGGTTTATAAAGTATGAACTGGTTATAAGCTCACCTCTGATGCTTTCTCCTTTTCTGATGATATTTGTTGGGTGAATCTCAGGTTAACTTCTTCCTGCTTCGAACTCCATTCTGTACGTAAATGATCCAACTGAACAGTCTTTTCTGACAGAGACTTGAAAAATAAGAAAATAGCGTTAAAAAATATAGTTAAACAATGTAAATAAATTCATAGCAATCATGCGCTAGATATATTACTTACATAAACCCTACTACAGCGCACATCTAACATTTGTTACACTTTGAATTTCAAACGTTATAAAATCATTTTGGTTCCATATTTTTTCATGAAAATTTCAGAGAATTATTTTATGATAATTTACTTTCAATAACATAAGCAATAAA